>OZ026519.1:81440522-81478022 GCA_964019695.1 Loripinus fragilis
GAAAAGGCTTTGGACAGTGTGCACCCATGCAGACATTGACAAACATCTACAATTTGGTCTTAGACTTTATCTACATCCAAACTCACTGTATGGGAGCAGAGAAGGCTTTAGACAGTGTACATCCATGAAGACATTGACAAACATCTACAATTTGGTCTTAGACTTTATCTACATCCAAACTCACTGTATGGGAGCAGAGAAGGCTTTGGACAGTGCGTACCCATGCAGACATAGACACACATCTACAATTTGGTCTTAGACTTCATCTACATCCATACTCACTGTTTGGGAGCAGAGAAGGCTTTGGACAGTGTGCACCCATGCAGACATAGACAATCATCTACAATTTGGTCTGAGACTATCTACCTACGTACTCACTGTATGGGAGCAGAGCTGGCTTTGGACATTGTACACCCATGCAGGTATAGACAAGCGTCTACAATTCGGTCTGAAACTTCATCTACATCCATACTCATTGTATTGGAGCAGAGAAGGCTTTGGACAGTGTGCACCCATGCAGGTATAGACAAGCGTCTACAATTAGGTCAGAGACGTTATCTTCATCCATACTCACTGTTTGGGAGCAGAGAAGGCTTGGGACAGTCCGCACCCTTGCAGACATTGACAAACATTTACAATTTGGTCTGAGACTTCATCTACATCAATACTCACTGTGTGGGAGCAGAGAATGCTTTGGACAGTGTGCACCCATGCAGGTATAGACAAGCGTCTACAATTAGGTCAGAGACGTTATCTTCATCCATACTCACTGTTTGGGAGCAGAGAAGGCTTGGGACAGTGCGCACCCATGCAGACATTGACAAACATCTACAATTCGGTCTGAAACTTCATCTACATCCATACTCACTGTATTGGAGCAGAGAAGGCTTTGGACAGTGTTCACCCATGCAGGCATAGACAAACATCTACAATTTGGTCTAAGACTTTATCTACATACATACTCACTGTATGGGAGCAGAAAATGCTTTGGACAGTGCGCACCCTTGCAGACATTGACAGACATTTACACTTTGGTCTGAGACTTCATCTACATCAATACTCACTGTGTGGGAGAAGAGAATGCTTTGGACAGTGTGCACCCATGCAGGCATAGACAAACATCTAAAATTTGGTCTGAGAATTACTCTATATACATACTCACTGTATGGGAGCAGAGAAGACTTTGGACAGTGCGCTTCCATGCAGATATTGACAAACATTTTTAATTTGGTCTTAGATTTTATCCACATCCATACTCACTGTATGGGAACAGAGAAGACTTTGGACAGTGCACACTCAAGCATGCACAGAAAAACATCTACAATTTGGCCTGAGACTTCATATACATACATACTCACTGTATGGGAGCAGAGAAGGCTTTGGACAGTGTGCAACCATGCAGGCATAGACAAACATCTACAATTGGTCTGAGACTTACTTTAAATCCATTCTCACTGTATGGGAGCAGAGTAGACTTTGGACAGTGCGCACCCATGCAGACATTGACAAACATCTACAATTTGGTCTGCGACTTCATCTACATCCATACTCACTGTATGGGAGCAGAGAAGACTTTGGACAGTGTGCTACCATGCACAAATTGACACATATCTACAATTTGGTCTGAGACTTCATCTACATCCATACTCACTGTATGGGAGAAGAGAAGGATTTGGACAATGTGCACCCCAGCAGGCAAATACAAACATCTACAATTTGGTCTGAGACTATCTACAACCATACTCAATTTAAGGGAGCAGAGAAGGCTTTGGACAGTGTGCAACCATGCAGGCATAGACAAACATCCACAATTTGGTCTGAGACTTTATCTACATGCATACTCACTGTATGTAAGCAAAGAAGGCTTTGTAAAGTGTGCACCCATGCATGCATAGACAAATATCTACAATTTGGTCTTAGACCTTATCTACAAACATACTCACTATATGGGAGCAGAAAAGGCTTTGGACAGTGTGCACACATGCAGGCATAGACAACATCTACAATTTGGTCCGAGACAATCTACCTACATACACACTGTATGGGAGCATAGAAGGCTTTGGACAGCATGCACCCATGCAGGCATAGATAAACATCTATAATTTGGTCAGAGACTTCATCTACATCCATTCTCACTGTATGGGAGCAGAGAAGGCTTTGGACAGTGTGCACCCATGCAGGCATAGACAGACATCTACAATTTGGTCTGAGACTTCATTTACAACCATTCTCACTGTTTGGGAGCAGAGAAGGCTTTGGACAGTGTGCACCCATGCATGCATAGACAAGCATCAATAATTTAGTCTGAGTCTTTATCTACATACATACTCACTGTATGGGAGCAGAGAAAACTTTGGACATTGTGCGCCTATGGAGGTATAGACAAGCGTCTACAATTTGGTCTGACCCTATCCACATCCATACTCACTGTAGTGGAGCAGAGAAGGCTTTGGGCAATCCACACCAATGCAGACATTGACAAATATGTACAATTGGGTCTGAGACTTATTCTACATCCAGACTCACTGTATGGGAGCAGAGAAGGCTTTGGAGAGTGTGAACCCATGCAGACATTGACAAATATCTACAATTTGGTATGAGACTTATTCTACATCCAGACTCACTGTATGGGAGCAGAGAAGGCTTTGGACAGTGTGCACCCATGCAGACATAGACAAACATCTTTAATTTGGTTTTAGACTTTATCTACATCCATACTCACTGTATGGGAGCTAAGAAGGCTTTGGACAGTGTGCACCCATGCAGGCATAGACACAAATCTACAATTTGGCCTGAGACTTCATCTACATACATACTCACTGTATGGGAACACAGAAGACTTTGGACAGTGTGCACCCATGCAGGAATAGACAAGCGTCTACAATTAGGTCTGAGACTTAATCTACATCCATACTCACTGTATGGGAGCAGAGAAGGCTTTGGACAGTCCGCACCAATGCAGACAATGTCTAATATCTACAATTTGATCTGAGAATTCATCTACATCCATACTCACTGTTTGGGAGCAGAGAAGGCTTTGGATAGTCTGCACCAATGCAGACAAAGACAAACATCTTTAATTCGGTCATAGACTTTATCTACATACATACTCACTGTATGGGAGCAGAGAAGGCTTTGGACAGTGTACACCCATGCAGGCATAGAAAAACATCTATAATTTGGTCTGAGACTTCATCTACATCCATACTCACTGTATGGGAGCAGAGAAGACTTTGGACATTGTGCATCCATGCAGACATAGACAAACATCTACAATTTAGTCTGAGACTATCTACATCCATACTCACTGTATGGGAGCAGAGAAGACTTTGGACAGTGTGCACCCATGGAGGCATAGACAACATCTACACTTTGGTCTAAGACTATCTACATCCATGCCCACCAAATGGGAGCAAAAAGGTTTTAGACAATGCACTTCCATGCAGACATTGACAAACATCTTCAATTTGGTCTTAGACTTTATCCACATCTAAACTCACTGTATGGGAGCAGAGAAGGCTTTGGACAGTGTGGTCCCATGCAGGCATAGCATACATCTACAATTTGGTCTAGACTTTATCTACATACATACTCACTGTATGGGAGCAGAGAAGGCTCTGGACAGAGTACATCCATGCAGACATTGACAAAAATCTACAATTTGATCTAAGACTTTATCTACATCCATACTCACAGACATGCAGACATTGACAAACATTTTCAATTTGGTCTTAGATTTTATCCACATCCATACTCACTGTATGGGAGCAGAGAAGGCTTTGGACAGTGTGCACCCATGCAGGCATAGACAAATATCTATAATTTGGTCAGAGACTTCATCTACATCCATACTCACTGTATGGGAGCAGAGAAGGCTTTTTACTGTGAGCACCCATGCAGGCATAGAAAACATCTATAATTTGATCTGAGACTTCATCTACATCCACACTCACTGTATGGAAGCAGAGAAGGCTTTGGGCATTGTGCATCCATGCAGACATAGACAAACATCTACAATTTAGTCTGAGACTATCTACATCCATACTCACTGTATGGGAGCAGAGAAGACTGTGGACAGTGTGCACCCATGGAGGCATAGACAACATCTACAATTTGGTCTGAGACTATCTACATCCATGCCCACCAAATTGGAGCAGAGAAGGCTTTAGACAATGCACTTCCATGCAGACATTGACAAACATCTTCAATTTGGTCTTTGACTTTATCCACATCCAAACTCACTGTATGGGAGCAGAGAAGGCTTTGGACAGTGTGCACCCATGCAGGCATAGACAAACATCTACAATTTGGTCTAAGACTTTATCTACATACATACTCACTGTATGGGAGCAGAGAAGGCTTTGGACAGAGTGCATCCATGCAGACATTGACAAAAATCTACAATTTGATCTTAGACATTATATACATCCACACTTACTGTATGGGAGCAGAGAAGGCTTTGGACAGTGTGCACCCATGCAGACATTGAAAAACATCTACAATTTGGTCTTAGACATTATCTACATACATACTCACTGTATGGGAGCAGGGAAGGCATTGGAAAGGTTGCACCCATGCAGGCATAGACAAACTTCTACAATTCGGTCTGAAACTTTATCTACATCCTTACCCACTGTATGGGAGCAGAGAAGGCTTTGGACAGTCCGCACCCATGCAGCTATTGACAAACATCTACAATTTGGTCTTAGACATTATCTACATCCATACTATCTGTATGGGAGCAGAGAAGGCTTTGGACAGTCCGCAACCATGCGGGCATAGACAGACATCTACAATTTGATCTGAGACTAAATCTACATCCATACTCACTGTATGGGAGCAGAGAAGACTTTGGACATTGTACACTAATGCAGACATTGACAATCATCTACAATTGGATCTGAGACTCTGTCTACATACATACTCACTGTATGGGAGCAGAGAAGGCTTAGATAGAGTGAATCCATGCAGTCATTGACAAAAATCTACAATTTGATCTTAGCCTTTATTTACATCCATACTCACTGTATGGGAGCAGAGAAGGCTTTGGACAGTGTGCACCCATGCAGACATAGACACACATCTACAATTTGGTCTAAGACTTTATATACATCCATACTTACTGTATGGGAGCAGAGAAGGCTTTGGACAGTGTACACCCATGCATCTATTGACAAACATCTACAATTTGGTCTTAGACATTATCTACATCCATACTATCTGTATGGGAGCAGAGAAGGCTTTGGACAGTCTGCACCCATGCGGGCACAGACAGACATCTACAATTTGATCTGAGACTTAATCTACATCCATACTCACTGTACTGGAGCAGGGAAGACTTTGGACATTGTACATCCATGCAGACATTGACAAAAATCTACAATTGGATCTGAGACTCTATCTACATACATACTCACTGTATGGGGGCAGAGAAGGCTTAGATAGAGTGAATCCATGCAAACATTGACAAACATCTACAATTTGGTCTGAGACTTTATCTACATACATACTCACTGTATGGGAGTAGAGAAGGCATTGGACAGTGTGCTCCCATGCAGACATTGACAAACATCTACAATTTGGTCTTAGACATTATCTACATACATACTCACTGTATGTGAGCAGAGAAGGCATTGGAAAGGTTGCACCCATGCAGGCATAGACAAACTTCTACAATTCGGTCTGAAACTTCATCTACATCCATACTCACTGTATAGGAGCAGAGAAGGCTTTGGACAGTGTGCAACCATGCAGGTATAGACAAGCCTCTACAATTAGGTCAGAGACGTTATCGTCATCCATACTCACTGTTTGGGAGCAGAGAAGGCTTTGGACAGTCCGCACCCATACAGACATTGACAAACATCTACAATTTGGTCTGAGAATTTATCTACATACATACTCACTGTATGGGAGCAGAGAAGGATTTGGACAGTGCGCACCCATGCAGACATTGACAAATATTTACAATTTGGTCTGAGACTTCATCTACATCAATTCTCACTATGAGGAAGCAGAGAATGCTTTGGACAGTGTACACCCATGCAGGCATAGACAAACATCTACAATTAGGACAGAGACTTTATCTTCATCCATACTCACTGTTTGGGAGCAGAGAAGGCTTTGGACAGTCCGCACCCATACAGACCTTGACAAACATCTACAATTTGGTCTTAGACTTTTTCTACATCCAAACTATCTGTATGGGAGCAGAGAATGCTTTGGACAGTGCGCACCCATGCGGGCAAAGACAGACATCTACAATTTGATCTGAGACTTAATCTACATCCATACCCATCTTTGCACCTTTACTTACTTTGATTATCAGAGTTTTTTGTCTGTGCTGCGTGGCGGCCCTAAAAAGTCTCCCCGCACTTTCATTTAATGCTCTTATTTTTCCAATCCTCAGGATTGTGTGTACAATCTCCTTCCATTATTCCTGTCCCTGGATATCCTCTATTATCCTGGGTCAGGTGTGGTACTTGATTGTATCGATTCCTGATCTTTGCACCTTTACTTACTTTGTACATTGTACACCAATGGAGACATTGACAATCATCTACAATTGGATCTGAGACTCTATCTACATACATACACACTTTGTATGGGAGCAGAGAAGACTTTGAATATTGTACACCCATGGAGGCATAGACAACATCGACAATTTGGTCTTAGACATTATCTACATCCATAATATCTGTATGGGAGCAGAGAAGGCTTTGGACAGTCCGCACCCATGCGGGCATAGACAGACATCTACAATTTGATCTGAGACTTAATCTACATCCATACTCACTGTATGGGAGCAGAGAAGACTTTGGACATTGTACACTAATGCAGACATTGACAATCATCTACAATTGGATCTGAGACTCTGTCTACATACATACTCACTGTATGGGAGCAGAGAAGACTTTGGACAGTGTGCACCAATGCAGACATTGAAAAACATCTAAAATTTGGTATTAGACATTATCTACATACATACTCACTGTATGGGAGCAGAGAAGGCATTGGAAAAGTTGCACCCATGCAGGCATAGACAAACTTCTACAATTCGGTCTGAAATTTCATCTACACCCATACTCACTGTATGGGAGAAGAGAAGGTTTTGGACAATGTGCTACCATGCAGGTATAGACAAGCGTCTACAATTAGGTCAGAGACGTTATCTTCATCCATACTCACTGTTTGGGAGCAGAGAAGGCTTTGGACAGTGTGCACCCATACAGACATTGACAAACATCTACAATTTGGTCTGAGAATTTATCTACATCCATACTCTCTGTATGGGAGCAGAGAAGGCTTTGGACAGTGCACACTCAAGCATGCACAGAAAAATATCTACAATTAGGTCAGAGACGTTATCTTCATCCATACTCACTGTTTGGGAGCAGAGAAGGCTTTGGACAGTCCGCACCCATACTGACATTGACAAACATCTTCAATTTTATCTTAGACTTTATCTACATCCAAACTATCTGTATGGGAGCAGAGAATGCTTTGGACAGTGCGCACCCATGCGGGCATAGACAGACATCTACAATTTGATCTGAGACTTAATTTACATCCATACTCACTGTATGGGAGCAGAGAAGACTTTGGACATTGTACACTAATGCAGACATTGACAAACATCTACAATTTTATCTGAGACGTTATCTTTATCCATACTCACTGCATGGGAGCAGAGAAGACTTTCGACATTGTACACCAATGCAGACATTGACAAGCATCTACAATTGTATCTGAGACTTTATCCACATCTAAACTCACTGTATAGGAGCAGAGAAGGCTTTGGACAGTGTGCACCCATGCAGACATAAAAAAGCGATCTACAATTTGGTCTGGGACTTCATCCACATCCATACTCACTGTATGGGAGCAGAGCTGGCTTTGGACAGTGTGCACCCCTGCAGATATAGACACTCATCTACAATTTGATCTGAGACTTCATCTACATCCATAGTCACTGTATGGGAGCAGAGAAGACTTTGGACAGTGTGCACACATGCAGACAAAGACAAACATCTACAATTTGGACTGCGATTATCTACATCCATACTCACTTTATGGGAGCAGAGAAGACTTTGGACAGTGTGCACCTATGCAGGCATTGACAAACATCTACAATTTGGTCTGAGACTTCATCTACATCCATACTCACTGTATGGGAGCAGAGAAGACTTTGGACAGTGTGCACACATGCAGACAAAGACAAACATCTACAATTTGGTCTGAGATTATCTACATCCATACTCACTCTATGGGAGCAGAGAAGACTTTGGACAGTGTGCACCTATGCAGGCATTGACAAACATCTACAATTTGGTCTTAGACTTTATCTACATACATACTCACTGTATGGGAGCAGAGAATGCTTTGGACAGTGCGCACCCATGCGGGCATAGACAGACATCTACAATTTGATCTGAGACTTAATTTACATCCATACTCACTGTATGGGAGCAGAGAAGACTTTGGACATTGTACACCAATGCAGACATTGACAAACATCTACAATTTTATCTGAGACGTTATCTTCATCCATACTCACTGCATGGGAGCAGAGAAGACTTTGGACATTGTACACCAATGCATACATTGACAAGCATCTACAATTTTATCTGAGACTTAATCTTCATCCATACTCACTGTATGGGAGCAGAGAAGGATTTGGACAGTGTGCACCCATGCAGACATAGAAAAGCGATCTACAATTTGGTCTGGGACTTCATCCACATCCATACTCACTGTATGGGAGCAGAGCTGGCTTTGGACAGTGTGCACCCCTGCAGATATAGACACTCATCTACAATTTGATCTGAGACTTCATCTACATCCATAGTCACTGTATGGGAGCAGAGAAGACTTTGGACAGTGTGCACACATGCAGACAAAGACAAACATCTACAATTTGGACTGCGATTATCTACATCATTACTCACTTTATGGGAGCAGAGAAGACTTTGGACAGTGTGCACCTATGCAGCTATTGACAAACATCTACAATTTGGTCTGAGACTTCATCTACATCCATACTCACTGTATGGGAGCGATACGACTTTGGACAGTGTGCACACATGCAGACAAAATCAAACATCTACAATTGGTCTTAGACTTTATCTACAGACATACTCACTGTATGGGAGCAGAGAAGGCTTTGGACAGTGTGCACCCATGCATACATTGACAAACATCTACAATTTGGTCTTAAACTTAATCTACATACATACTCACTGTATGGGAGCAGAGAAGGCATTGGAAAGGTTGCACACATGCAGGCATAGACAAATCTCTACAATTTGGTCTGAAACTTCATCTACATCCATATGTGAGCAGAGAAGGCTGTGGACATAGTGCACCCATGCAGGCATAGACAGACATCTACAATCAGGCCAGAGCATTTATCTTCGTCCATACTCACTGAATGGGAGCAGAGAAGACTGTGGACAGTGTGCACCTATGCAGGCATAGACAACATCTACAATTTGGTCTGAGACTATCTACATCCATGCCCACCAAATGGGAGCAGATAAGGCTTTGGACAGCGTGCACCCATACAGACATTGACAAACATCTACAATTTGGTCTAAGACTTTATCTACATACATACTCACTGTATGGGAGCAGAGAAGGCTTTGGACAGTGCGAACCCATGCAGGCATAGACACACATCTACAATTTGGTCTTAGACTTTATTTACATACATACTCACTGTTTGGGAGCAGAGAAGGCTTTGGACAACGTGCTCCCATGTAGGCATAGACAAACATCTACAATTCGGTCTGAGACTTACTCTATATACATACTCATTGTATGGGAGCAGAGAATGCTTTGGACAGTCCGCACCAATGCAGACATTGACAAACACCTACAATTTGGTCTGAGACTTCATCTACATCCATACTCACTGTATGGGAACAGAGAAGACTTTGGACAGTGCACACTCATGCATGCACAGACAAACATCTATAATTTGGTCTTAGACTTCATATACATACATACTCACTGTATGGGAGCAGAGAAAGCTTTGGACAGTGTGCATCCATCAGGCATAGACAAACATATATAATTGGTCTGAGACTTACTTTAAATCCATTCTCACTGTATGGGAGCAGAGTAGACTTTTGACAGTGCGCATCCATGCATACATTGACAAACATCTACAATTTGGTCTGAGACTTCATCTACATACATACTCACTGTATGGGAGCAGAGAAGGCTTTAGACATTGTGCACCCGATGCAGACATAGACAATCATCTACAATTTGGTCTTAAACTTTATTTACATACATACTCACTGTATGGGAGCAGAGAAGGATTTGAACAGTGTGCACCCATGCAGGCATAGACAAACATCTACAATTTGGTCTGAGACTATCTACAACCATACTCAATGTATGGGAGCAGAGAAGGCTTTGGACAGTGTGCATCCGTGCATGCATAGACAAGCGTCTACAATTTGGTCTGAGACTTACTCTACATCCATACTCACTGTATGGGAGCAGAGAAGACTTTGGACTTTGTGCACCCATGCAGGCATAGACAACATCTACAATTTGGTCTTAGACTTTATCTACATACATACTCACTGTATGGGAGCAAAGAAGGCTTTGGACAGTGTGCAACCATGCAGGCATAGACAAACATCTACAATTTGGTCTGAGACTATCTACTTACATACTCACTGTTTGGGAGCAGAGAATGCTTTGGACGGTGTGCATCCATGCAGACAAAAACAAACATCAACAATTTGGTCGGAGACTTCATCTACATTCATACTCACTGTATAGGAGCGGAGAAGACTTTGGTGCTGGCATAGACAATGATCTAAAGTATGGTTTTAGACTTCATTTACACCCATACTCATTGTTTTGGAACAGCTAATGCTCTGGCAAGTATGAATCAATGCTGGCATAAACACAACTCTAAACTTTGGTTGAGACTTCATCTACATCCATACTCACTGTATGGGAGCAGAGAATGCTCCGGCAAGTATGCATCAACGCTAGCATAAACTAAACTCTAAACTTCAGTTTGAGACTTTATCTACATCCATACTCACTGTATGGGACAGAGAAGCCTTTTGAAAATGTGCACCCATGCCGACATAACCAAATATCTAAATTATGTTTTGAGACTTACCTACATCTATATTTACTGTATGTGGGCAGCGAAGGCTCTGGCAAGTCTGTGCATCTGTGCACTTGCCTGAACCACCGTTGTTCGACAATGTGGTAACCAAACGCTCATGTACTGGCTGGTCAATTTGATGACATGTAAGATAAGCACTTGAAAAACACAAGGAGGAGTAAAAATGTTGGTGTCAGTGTTACTATACTGTTTCATGCTCCAATTTCAAGTAAAACGGAAGCCTCTTCCCCTATCCGGTGATAAATAGCATTTCAGAGACGACAAAGTTGAAATCAGTACGTCTTCCATTTCTTACCAGCTGAATAACCAGATGAATATCTGTTTGTTCTACGGTCTTGTGCTTAGTACGAATTGCACGACAAACCTCGGCACCGGGGACAAAGTGAGAATGGTACCAAAGAGTAGGAAACATAAATGATCCCTTGTGCAATTCTAGTTATGTCTGACAACAATTCTGATTCGGCTGGAAAAGTGATTGTCATTGTGTGCTGACCATATATTTGTTTAAGTTCGCCAGTAACTGACAACGGTTTTATTTCAAACGGTGGCAGGTTGATAATAATCGCCACAAAAGTATCTGGCCGGACCGAGGCTCTAGCTCATGACCCAATCGGCGTTCCATAGTCCGACTAGCTACAGATTGCACAAAGCACTCTCTATCCGATTTGTGCACAGGATTCCAGGAAAAGACTGCTGAAACTTTACTCGTGCGCAGGTGCGTATCAGCCTCATCCCATTTACGCCTAGTACATAAGCAAACAATGAAGACCCAGGTCAGACGCCATAGAAGGATCTCTACTGTTTGATTACAAAATGTACTTTTGAAATTTGAATGAAGTTGTACATTACTACCCAACAACCCCAAAATTCAAATTGGCTTGTTCCAATTGATATGGGTGGGAGATTCAATTAGGTATATATGGGTTAACCCCTTGTTTATTGGAGAAGACTTTGGCAAGCAGTGAAGATCCCAATAAAATGCCTTAATAAAAGGCATTTCATCAGGATGTGCATAGTTTGTTAAGGTATGTGATCAATGTTAAATAGGTCACTGTTATAAGGTTAAGGTAGCCTCAGATATATATATATATTTATTAACCGATGCGATATTTATTTGGATTCTTCAACTATTGAAGAAAGGTAGGATTTATAGAGAGTGCACTTGTGTTCTGTAATTGTATTACAGCAAATACGGTATAAAAAAACTCACTTGTTCAGTTAAATCAAGTAAGTATATATCTTTTTCTTTTCTTTCTACAATACTGGCCTCGCTCAAACTTGAGCATTACGCCAGGATAAGCATATCTGATTAGCGTTCTTCAAAAATACCTTTAACAAGGGCTAATTACCTAAAAAGATAATAACATATAGCATGTGTGTAGGTGACCCCGTAACATTGTGTATTCACACTGTTGCTAGGGGGTCCGGGGGCATGCTCCCCTGTAAAGTTTTTGACAAAAATGGTGTGATCTGGTGCAATCTGGGGCGTCCCAAAGCATGTTATTACCAACCTAAAATCAACAATTTTAAGGAAAAAAAAACAACAAGAAAACTTAATTGCCATTTTTCTCTCTCAGATCAATATTGACGAGCATGTTAGTACGAAAATAAATACATTTAGAATTTACAAGGGGGGTCTGGTGGGCTAGCCCCCCAGAAGCAGAAGAAATTTTTAAAAAAATCAAACAAAGTGGAGGCTTTTCCTTATTTTTTTCTTTTTGGTAAGGCTCCCTTTATCCCCAAAATCATGAGCTCGCTCCCTAGCTCCCCTGAAATAATAACCAGTGCTCCCCAGCTCCCTGCAAATAAATAGCCATTCTCCCCAGATCCCCAAAACCCCTGGGGGCCCCTAAAATTGAGAGATTGGTTTTATGGATGAGTTGATACACAGTCTATGTGTTTTGAACATTGAGCTACTTCCTAAGCAAGGAACTACATTTGGAACGAAGGATGCTGGCTGGCTGTAAATTTTTTGTTATGAAATTTTGTCTTATGAATAAAGAGAAAGTGCTCAGGTCTGTGCTTGCCATCACACACGTATATGTTGTTACGTTTTGATATCTTATGCTTTAAGATATAGTACAAAGAAGTATAGACGGTTATGATGTACACGAAAAACGCTAAATACTGATGTTGAGGCATATAGGCATGTACATCATAACAGTTGGTAATTCTAGGTAGTGTATCTGGTTTCCAAAAATTAAGAAGTCTAGGTAATAAATAATTTATGTTTCGTCTGAATGAAATGAAAGAGAACATAAATAAATACATAAAAGTCGAATCTATCTTAAGAGACAAGCTCAGGGAAATACCATAAGCAGTCCCATGCTCTTTGCCTGCTAGTGGCAAATTTTGTCGTCTGTTGACAGCCTTTGCAAATGGTTTAGGCCCAGATCAGGCCCTACAAAATCTGTATCCAAACTGTTTGACATCCTGGTGGTTTTCCTGAAAGTTTTTTTTTCGAAAAAGTTGATTTTGAAAAAGTTGATTTTCAGTATTATTTTTAATAACTGTCAAATGTATACATTCTTTTTTAATCAAAATGGCATGAGAATGAAATTCATCCTACGACAAAAAATAAAAAAAAAATACCCAGTATGCAAAGAGATAAAACAGGTGGTCTATTAAAACAGGGACTCAAACAAGATGAGATTTCGGCCTGTGGCCCCTTATAACATATAATGGAGACTCCCATCCTTATTATACTGATCGGCATGGGAAATTCGAATAGTATACCAAAGGGTTAACTGAGCACATATGTGAGAAAACCTATGCTCGCAATTGCTGACTCAGAATCCTAAAAATACGTTTTCATTTCCACAAAACTTGATACGAAAAAGCGACAAAACATGAGCTTAACGAATTTAGAAAATGGTTAATAAACACCACAGTCACCTATCCCCATTTGTTACGTTTTTGTCATAAGATATCAAATTCCAGAGGCATCTTCATTTCAAATAGATCATAAAGAGGCCTGACAGTTCAGACGCTCTCACCAAGTTGGAGAGGAAAAACGACAAACGGCAGAGTTAAAGTGACGTAAACAAAATCCGATTAATTATAAGGTAAGCCTTACCCATTTAAGCCTAGGCTGGCCCATGTCGTTATCGCTTTTTTTCTTTTCTTATATGTTTCTTTAATTGCCTCTTTAATCCAATCTTAACTTTTAACACTGGCTGAACAATAACCTATCTTTTCAGCCAGGGAACTTAAGCCTGTAAAATATCTAGAGCTGTTCAAGATTTGTTTCCCTTCATTAGATTAAAAAAGAAAAATAAGGTCTAGGGACAGACTTATTTAGCCTAGCGTCATTTATCTTGGGACATAGGCAACAGTGCAAAACCAGGTTCTGATCAGGTTCTCCACTGTTTGATTACAGAATGTTCAATGAGAATTTGAATAAAAATGAAAAAGTGTCACCCAACAACCTTTAAAATGGAAATGTGCTTTTCCATTTGATAAGGTCGGGAAATTCCATATGGCTGAAATAGGTTAAAATATACAATGTAAACATTTCACTTCTCACAAAATAACAAGTAAATTTGTAAATAAAATTATTATGAAACTGAAGCAATTAAGATTTTGTGTCATTCTGGAAGCCTGTACTCAGTAAAATTGAAAAATAATATTGATAAAGATTCAAACGCTACCGCTTTTCCTGCCAAGTCAGTGATTTTTTAAAAAGAAATGCATTTTTTTAAATTGCTTTGTCGCTGGTATCCATTAAATACAGTGTGTACAAAAAGAAACGCAAACTGTACATAATGTTTGATAACTAGAGTCATTTCAAAGATAAGCATTTCAAACTTGCAAGATACTTAGATTAAACTGTCACTTATCGGTTGGTAAAGATTCCGTATCTTTTAAGGCACTGTAATATTATGTTTTCTGTCGGTTTGCATGGGTACCCGTGGAACGAAAAGTCACAAACACAATATGTAATGGGTACCCGTGGAACGAAAAGTCACAAACACAATATGTAATGAGAACTTCTCGTATCCTTTGATTTACAAACGTCTTTTGCCCTGGCACAATTGGAGCGATATTTTATCAGTTTCCCATTGTTTCTCTTATAACATAATAACGTTTGCTAGTCGCACTGTTTGATTTTTCGCCCAAATCATCGTAAAGAAGATTTAGCCACTATGCCAGGTTCACCGTTCTTTGACTATTTTCTTTCAAATGCTTTTGGCGAATGCTTCGTTCACTTGGTCTAGTTATTTTATATCAAGTGACCCCAACGATTTTTTCAAACCTGTCTCATTTCTGCAATTCTATTAATACTGGGCCAATAGAAGTAGATCTGATCGTAAACATAAAGAATGTTAATTTATGTTCTTTCACAGCTATGTGGGTCTGTCTACTAAATTTTTCACAACTGAGCCGCGGTATGAGATATCCAACAATATGGTAGGTGCGACCAGCAAAGAATCTGATCAGCCTGCGCATACGCGCAGTCTGATCAGAGCCTTTGCTAGTCGCTTGAATATTCTATGACAGTTAAGCTACTGACTGAGCATAGTTTAGAGTTTCTGAGCTTAAAAGAGGCTGCACAGGCTCGTCCGAGTCTACACTTGTCAAAATGCCACATTGTTTGGAAATCACATGTCACAGCTCAATTTATACCCCTTTGCTTATTGTTTACTTCAGAACAGAGACATCATAAGGGAAGAAGCAAGTGACGTAAAGCTTTCCTTTAGTGTACCCAGTTGGAGTGCTGCAAGGTGAGGGCATAATACAAATTTTCTAATACTGTAAATTCAGAAATTTTCGCGAGGATTTTATTTTCGCGAAACTTCGCATATGTGAAGTTTCGTGAAAATAAAATCCTCGAGAAATGGCGAAATCAATCTGTCGTTTACTGATTTAGGTAGATTATATCATAGTCGCGGTTTTTTAACGTGGCTATTATGTCTTTTAACGATATTCGCGAAAATTTCCGAATTTACAGTACATACTTCAAAGTATTCAGCCACATGAACAAGTTGGTAGTTCTTGTAGAGCTAGAAATTTACAAACTACTAAGTCAAACATGAAATATACTGCTAGGTTCTTGTTAGAGAGACAGAACCACGTGAAAGAAGTCAATATAAGATGCAAAGGAAAGGGAAAAACAATTCAGTATAAAACTTAGGTTGCATTTCCTAAATGAAAAATCTGGGGAAATTAATAATTTCCTGTATCACAGAAAACATTTAGAGAAAAAAAATCTGGTGCATGCTTGTATGTAGGAAATATGCGTAAACTTAAAGCAAAAGGTACTTTGGGAAAGCCTTCTTTAGGCAAAGTCTGGTATTTCCTGTATCACAGAAAGTATTCACAGGTATGCTTTTGTGAATAGGAAATAAACTTAAAACCTATGGGTGCTTTTTGGTGTCAATTGGATAAAAAAAATAGCAAAAAATCTACTTTTAATCAGAGGCAGCATAGTTTTTATTTGTGGATTTGTGCCCAAACTTATGGAACATGTCATAAAATCTGATTTTGAGAATAAGTACGCTGTGGGTGCTCCAGGGGGTGGGGAAGCTAGAAGTTTTCTACTTCTGCCACAATGCCATATATTTTAGATAATCAAACCTTATCTTGGATACACTCGAGACCAGTAAAAGCATGGGCGGATCCAGAGGGGGGACAGGGGGTCCAGACCCCCCCCCCTGAAAAATCACAAAAATATAAGGTTTCTTAGCAATACTGGTCCGGATCCCCTGAAAAAAATCACAAAGCTACCAAACCAGCATTCAATGCTGGGCCATCATCGGCCCACCAGCGAAACACCATTTAAATGGCGTTTCGCTGGCGGCCCGATAATGGCCAATTTATAATGGTATTTGGATCCTCTCTACACTCATCAACTGAAAAAATGTTATCAAATTTGGACCCCCTCTGACAATATTTTTTTTTGGTCCGCGCATTAAAATACCCATTGCAAGCTGCCTGAACAGTGCACCAGGCAACATTACTTATACTTTTTGCTTACAATGTACAATGAAAAAAAGTGAGAGTTATCACAAAAAGTGGAAGTAGCTGAGCTGCCACCCCATATAAACTGACAGTCACTTGCTCTCCTAAAATAATTTTTAAAAAGCCCGCATTTCTTCACTCATCATTCTTAAATTTATCAACCTGTTATTTCTGTAGTTATTCTCCAGGGCCCGGAATTACAATGCCTCCATAAAGTTAAGGAAGACTTAAGTAAAGTATTGATTTTTCAGGATGCGAAAAATCACGTTTCAAACTGATTAAAATCAAAAAAGGATGCGAAAAATAACGTTTCAAACTGATTAAAATCAAAAAAGTTTTATTTATTCTGTAGATCACAATGATATCTCTGACCACAAGTACTGCATTGATCCAGGCAATTTATTTAACATTTAATATAGCATGTTGAAATATCAATACTTAACTTAAGTCTTGCTTAACTTTAAGGAGGCATTGTAATTCCGGACCAAGATCAACACAGTCAAACAAAACTGCTTTCAACGCAGTTAAAAGGTTACGCCAAAATTAGAAGACGTTCAGCATCTACTAATTATATAAGGGAGCGCAGTGGCTCAGTGGTAGAGTGCTTGACTCGAGACCGAGGGGCCGCGGGTTCGAGCCTCACCGGCGTCACTGCGTTGTGGTCATTGAGCAAGACACATTTATCCTAACTTAGAACTGGTTCAACCCAGGAAGACCCGTCCCTGTTCAACTGAAAGATTGTTGATGGGGCGTAAAGAATCAAATCAAACAAATCTACTAATTATATAATGAACAAAAGTGAAAACGCTACACCTGAATTGTTTGCCATCTCTATATAGAATTATGCAAACCAAGAACGCAATTTAAAGTGCATCTTAATGTTCGAATACTGTGCAATGCAAAACAGTAAAAGTTTTACGGATTTTGTCACGATAAAACACGTGAAAGCCATTTAAATGTGACAGGGGTCCATTTTTTTTAGGTTGCCAATTTGAACGGAAATCTAACACAATTTAGGCCTTCAGAAATCCACTACCTACGAGATCGGACTGCACGAAATGGTAGTCTAGACATGTATCAACCAGAAATGTGAAGGACTTTTCTCAAGTGTGTTTTGATCATTTAGAAAAGCAATCTTAAAAAGCGGATTTTCACTCAAATTGCCAAGTTCAAAAATTTAACACTGAAATCTCCCTAGGAAAATCAACTTGTTGTTGCATCTTAGTATGGGGACATTACTAGTCGAGAAATGGTAGAAACAATGTGCTGAGAGGTCTACCTGATTTGGCAAAAGAAAATTATCGAAAATCGTGATAAATCGAAGATTACCAAACATTTAATATTCCCTATTTGTTTTTGTCAAAGGGAGATAATTTTCAATACTTTACAAATTCGCTTAATTCGAAATTGATTTCTGAGCTTGTTTCAAGTGATTAAGCAGTTTTCTTGTGTTTTTATGCAACACAATCAAGACCAATTTTGATAAGCATAACAATTTTAATTTGCGCATGCGCAATAACAAATTTCATTGAATAAAGCTTTAAACACTTAAAGGAGCATAACTAATACATCAAGCATGACAAATTGGTGGAGTTTCGACGAATCGTTTGCTGGATGTCTGGGCAACATTATTAAGCTTTAGTAAATACTTTTTGTCCAATACTTTCTCATAAAATATAGATAATTGGAGTGTAGCGTTTCCACTTTTGTTCAGTATCGAACATATTCAGACCCATTGTATTGCAGGTGCTTTGAGGGTTAAGCGCCCGCGCCCACGTATCTAAAAGAGCTAGAGGGTCTAAATTTTGACCCCAGTCTTCATCTTTATCCCTACTTTTTGTATGCGAGCATCAAAGGGTTTGGCGAGACTGCGCATATGCGATATGCGCAGTCCCGTCTGAGCCTTCCTGTACGCAAATATGATGAGTAGCACACTCTCATGTGATATCTCTCTCACTTATATTTTAGGTTGCTTTGCCGTGATACTGAATATTGGACAACGGTATGGATTTCTCAAAGGTCACTGCTGTCTTATTGTGCTGTACTCTGCTTGCCTACAGAGGACACTGTAGTTTGTGTAATATAAATCTTACAGCACTTACAGCAGATTGTTCAGGTCAGGGTCTATACAAGGTTCCTTCTTACGTTCCTAATTCAGTAGAAATTTTAAACTTACAGTTTAATTGGTTCGAAGAAGTAAATCTTAGGCAGTTCAGAAGATTTCGGTATTTAGAAGAACTTAATTTAAGACTCAATCGAGTAGCACATTTAATCAACGACTCTGATACAGAACTTCCTACGCTAAGAGTTTTAGATATATCTGACAATAGGCTTCAAGATTTGAACAGTGCTTTTTTCGTCCGCATTCCTAATCTACAATGGCTTTCCATTAGTGGTAACAACCTAGTAGTATCCATGTTCAAAGGACTTAGGAATCTTACCTATCTGGATATGAGCGAAAACAAACTGATTAGCGCCAACTCGACCCCATTCATGGAGCTGGAATACCTTGAAGACCTTAATCTTCAAGGGTGTGGGCTTAAGAATCTCAAAGAAACTATGTTTTCTGGACTTTCAAATCTTCTGAAGCTAAAGCTAGGATGGAATGCGCTGCATTATCTTCCCAGTGGAGTATTTGATGGACTAACCATTCTGAAAGTTCTAGATTTGAGCCACAATTGGCTGCATCACAATACATCTCTTCCGACAGACATATTTCAACCACTAGTTCACCTGGAAGACCTACGTGTAAACACATACATGGATTATCCTTTTTATGCTAACTATACATACATGGACACTCAAATAAGTAAAATTACCACTTTAAAGCGACTATATATTACAGGAGCACCGAATACAAAGTTTGGACCCGGATATACTGATCTTAGGAATCTAGAATATCTGCATATATCAGGTAATTTATCAGAAATCAATAATGAGACATTTGTCAATTTAAGGTATACACGTTCACTTACACTGTCATTGGCAGGTTGCGAGTTTAGTAGCATTTCCCCCAACGCGCTTACTAGTTTGATAAACCTGACATCACTCAACGTAAGTAGTAACGACTTTCTATGTAAACAAACTATGTGGCGTAATTTTACAACAGGTATATGCAACAGTAAACTTCAATATCTGACTGCCACTTATCTATGTGCATTTGAATTTATTCCAATGTGGCCCTGTGATGCACCAGATCTTGAATTTCTTGATATGTCTTACAACAATATGTATAATTTGGTATTTGTGACAGCTTCATTAAAAGAGCTTCATCTCAACAACAACAATATTGTTTTCATCAATTTGTTAACTCTAATTCGAATGCATAACTTAAGGAAACTAGATCTATCTGATCAAATTCCAGTTTCTACATACTCCAATACTCATCTGAAAAAGGGAATAAAGAGAATAGCAAGGGACTCAACTAATCAGTACAAGTTATACACAGTGTCATTAGCTCCAATTTATAATATAACAACAAAGAAATATACTAACTTCAACATAACTACTCAAAATGGCCAATTGAAAGCTAGAAATATGACATTAATAGATCAAGGTTTAAACACAGAGATTGGATCCACAAGAGGGAGATATCCCATTAATGCATTTCTGGAATGGATTGATCTTAGCAAAAGTTGGTTGATGTGCAATATGTACAGATTTGACTTCACCAATAACTCTGTTAAGACTTTAATTTTGTCTAAATTAAGGCCAGATCGTTATTGTAGTATTGATATAATGTTCAAAGGATTATGGCCCTTGCTTTATAGTTTAACGAAGCTTGAGAACTTTGATTTAAGCGGAAATCATATTACGGATATACCTGTAGGAGCGTTTATGCACACAACACAATTAAAATATTTGCATTTGTCCGGCAATCATCTTGTGACTTTAACATTTGAAATAAAGGCTTTGTGGAATTTAAAAGAACTTTGTCTATCTGATAATATCATTCGATACGCTTCTAGTCAATTCATGACAGACATAAAATCTAATGACGTAAAGATTTATTTGGACGGTAATAAACTATTATGTGATTGTGAAAGGTTAAGCTTCGCTCATTGGCTGAGTACCACTAATGCTGTATACAACATAACTGGCCTCATGTGTAAGTATGAGAATGGATCACAGGTAAGTCTACGTCATAGAGCTGCTATATATCAACAGCTGAAAGGCGAATGCATTTACGTAATAGTGACTGTTACTTGTGTGCTTACTTTTATTTTCTTTCTCATTGGAGGGTTTTGTGTTGCTATTCTTCTCCATAAAAGGTGGAAGGAGCAATATCTAAGTGTTTTTGGCAGACGTAGCGTCAACCCGTATCACCCACTGGAGGAATGTCAGATAGAGCTGGAGTACGATATATATATATCGTACGAGCGCGATCATGACATCACTGCTCATGAAACCATGCACGATTTTGTTACAAAAAAACTTTATCCCTGGTTAAAACGAAGAGGGTTTAAAGTTTTAATCAGGGACGAGTTATATGCCGGCAGAAAACTGTATGCTGAAATATCTGAGGCTTTGCGCAAGACCCGAAATGTAATTGTTTTTCTATCGAATGATTATTGTTTGGATTTTTGGAACGTTTTCGAATTCAATACTGCAGCGATGGAGGGCATATATACCAAAAGACACGTTATAATTCCAGTAACCTTTGAAATACTTAACCCCGTAGTATTTCATGAGGAAATAACAGCTTTCTTAAAATCTGGACCTTTACCGAGATATACACCAAATACTAATTTTACTGAGTTAACCGATCATTTAATTGAGAAACTAAGCTGCTGAGAATGCGGCAAACCATTGAAAAATGAAGCTGTTTAACAGTTGCTACATATGTTAAGTATTATTGGCTGCATTATATTTAAGGCATAACGTGAGCTCTTGGTTCTTATCCAATCATCAAGCAACTAATGCGCTGGTGAGTCTGACCTTCCACACTACTTGTAGACACAATGAGTTGGCCGCAACGTGAAAAATAACTGTCATGGTTTGCGAACAACAAAGACGCAGACAAAAGACGTAGTCTGGTCAGCGTCTTTGTCATTCGCTTATTAGAATGAATCATATCTAAACTTGCTACAAGCATGTTTTCGATTTCTAAGCAGTCTCTGCCCGGCTAATTACATGGCCAGAAACCCCAATGATAGGTTTCTTTCGACGAGGCCCAGATATCCCCGTACATTACTGCTCAACAAATAGAGAACTATCAAGCTTACATCAATTCTGTATATATTTGACCTTTAACTTCTCCCTATGAATGTGACCTTGTAGTTGGGTGACTGAAACCTTGCTCTGTACGTCGCCTCATTGAAGTGGACATAATGTTAACTAATTTGGAATAGGACAATGGGCGGGGTCCATGAACATATCAATCATACATCAATTCTGTTTGTTTGACCTTTGGCCTCTCCTTTTGAATGTGACCTTGCACGGTACAGATAATGCATATAAAATCAGAGACTTAAACCTTGCTCATTGAAGTGGACATATATGTTAACTATTTTGGAATAGGAGCAGGGGTCTATGAGTGATGGAACAGACACAAATTCTAAATTAACCTTTGACCTCCCACTAAGACCTTGACCTTGACGAAGGGAGTCTAAAATCTTCACTCTTCAAGTCTGAAATCTTCATTCGTCACATCATCTTATTTAAATGGACATGTTTGTGAAATATTATAAAATCTGACAAGGGTTTAGATAATATGGAGCAGTCATACGTCAAGTCATACATCCAGTACATGTGGACTATGTCCACTCGCCATGACATTGGTATGAAGAAGTGTGTGTGAAACCGTCACTGTACACATCGTCTCCAAAAAATATGGGCATGTATTTGAAACATTTTCATAATCAGACAATGGGACAAGCCTGTGATCTATTTATATAACCAGGCAAGGGGTTTCAGAGATATCGTTCTGATATATATATATAACCCTTAACCTCCAACTTTGACATTTGCCTAAAAGCAAGGTGTCTTGATAGCTTCATTTTCTCTCCGTATTTTTTATTGTTTTATTTTTATTTATTATTTTCAAAATAAGCTCCCGATTCCTGAATACCATGAAGTGTAATTATACATGATGACATCACTTTGACATAACCATGACGTCAACTGACAAGCATTTGCGTGATTTCAAATACAACCAATGAACAGCTTTCACGTGACAGTATGGGTAAGATTCAAGGCAAAACCTCAGATATTTTACACGTCGTGCAAGAATTTATGAATCTATCATGAGTGTTAGTGTGGGATAGAAAATACATTTTGAGCATCACAGTTTGGCATCAGGAGGCTTGTCGAGTGATGGCAAAGGGTGATTGCGAGGGAGGATTTTTTTTCATCCTCATGATAGATTCTTTTTGTTGCTTACCCTTTTTAAAATATCACATTTTCATGTTTAAAAAAGCTCCCAGAAATTCTTAAATATGCTGAGATGCGACATGACTGAATAGCAAAGGCGTCATTTGTCTTCGTATGTTTGACCATTCGTTTTTATCCTCCCAATGGGTTGATACGCGGTATGTAAGAATTCTCTAGAATGTATGAAAACACAGGAAGCTCCAATCTGGTGTGCAAGAAATCAAAAAAGTACTGCAGGGCGAGGCTGGATTTTGTACCAGCTCAAAAGCGTTATTTTGTAATAAAACGCAGAAAACGCCTACGTTTTCACAAGAGATTAACCCTAATTCCGCCAATTGTTAGATAATGTTCATTTGTTAATTGTATGTGAATATATCAAGCATTATCAAGTGCGTTTAGAAGTGACTATTGCTGCTGTAATTATGTTACCTTCCTACCATCCACATTGCTTATATCTTATGTGAATATATCAAGCATGCGTTAAGAATTGAATATTGCTGCTGTAATTATGTTACCACCTACATTGCTTATATCTTATGTGAATAATATATCAAGCATGCGTTAAGAAGTGAATATTGCTGTTGTAATTATGTTACCACCTACATTGCTTATATCTTATGTGAATATATCAAGCATGCGTTAAGAATTGAATATAGCTGCTGTAATTATGTTACCACCTACATTGCTTATATCTTATGTGAATATATCAAGCATGCGTTAAGAAGTGAATATTGCTGCTGTAATTATGTTACCACCTACATTGCTTATATCTTATGTGAATATATCAAGCATGCGTTAAGAATTGAATATTGCTGCTGTAATTATGTTACCACCTACATTGCTTATATCTTATGTGAATATATCAAGCATGCGTTTAGAAGTGAATATTGCTGCTGTAATTATGTTACCACCTAAATTGCTTATATCTTATGTGAATATATCAAGCATGCGTTAAGAATTGAATATTGCTGCTGTAATTATGTTACCACCTACATTGCTTATATCTTATGTGAAGATATCAGCTTTATCAGGCATACGTTAAGAAGTGAATATTGCTGCATTAGAGTGCACCACACTACCACCCATATTTTTTTAGCTCACCAGAGCCGAAGGCTCAGGATGAGCTTATAGTATGGGACTCTAGCTGGCGTCCGTCGGTCCGTGCGTCCGTCTGTGCGTCCGTCCGTCCACACTTTAAAACATTGATATCTCTGAGACCAGTTGGCCAATCATAATCAAATTTTATCAGGAGCATTATTGGGGTGGGGGATTGACTGTATTAGGTTTTGGGCTAGATGGGATCAGAACTCTGGTTTCCATGGTAACAGATAGCTCCCATAGGGTTATAATGGGGAAAAACTTGTGACCACTCTAGCTCCTTCATTTTTGATTGGTTCTTCTTTATTCTTGCAGGTAACGAGGACAACCATAATATCTCGAATGGGTTCGAAATTCGGCAAGATTGGACCAGGGACTTATGTGTTAGCTGCCCTTGAGCGTCTGGAAAAATCCCCATAGACTTATAATGGGAGAAATGATGTGACCTCTCTAGTACCTTCATTTTTGGATGGTTCTTCTTCATTCTTGCAGAAAACGAGACCAACCATAAAAGCTCGGATGAGTTTGAATTTGGGCAAGATTCCATCATTGACTTCGGGGTTAGCTCCCCCTCAGCGTCAGAAAAATTAATGAATAATGTTGTGACCACTCTAGCTCCTTCATTTTTCATTGGATCTTCTTCATTATTGCAGGCAACAAGGAAACTCATAATATCTCAGATGGGTTCAAAATTCAGTACGATCCGACCAGGGACTTATGAGTTACCTGCCCTTGAGCGTTTGGAAAAATCCCCATAGACTTATAATGGGAGAAATGTTGTGACCACTCTAGTGCTTTCAATTTTGAATGGATCTTCCTCATTCTTGCATATGATAAGAACAACTATAAAAGCTTGGATGAGTTTGAATTTCGGCAAGATACCATCACTGACTTCGGAGTTAGCTGCCCTTGAGCGTCAGAAAAATTAATGAATAATGTTGTGACCACTCTAGTTCCTTTATCTTTGATTGGATCTTCTTCATTCTTGCAGGCAACAAGGAAACCCATAATATCTCGGATGGGTTCGAAATTTATTAGGATCTGACTAGGGACTTATGAGTTACCTGCCCTTGAGCGTTTGGAAAAATTCCATAGACCTATAATGGGCGAAATATTGTGACCACTCTAGTGCTTTCAATTTTGAATGGATCTTTTTCAATCTTGCATACAATTAGGACAACTATTAAAGCTTGGATGAATTTGAATTTCGTCAAGATCCCATCACCTGTTTTAGAGTTAGCTCCCCTTGAGCATCTTAAAAGTTGATGAATAATGTTGTGACCACTCTAGCTCCTTCATACCCATAATATCTAGGATGGGTTTGAAATTCAGCAGGATCCGACCTAGGACTTATGAGTTACCTGCATTTGAGCGTCTGAAAAAATCCCCATAGACTTATAATGGGAGAAATGTTGTGACCTCTCTAGTGCTTTCAATTTTATATGGATCTTCCTCATTCTTGCATACAATAAGAACAACTATTAAAGCTTGGATGAGTTTGAATTTCATCAAGATCCCTTACCACATTTTGGAGTTAGATCCCCTTGAGCATCTTAAAAATTAATGAATAATGTTGTGACCACTCTAGCTCATTCATTTTTGATTGGATCTTCTTCATTCTTGCAGGCAACAAGTAAACCTATAATATCTCCAATGGGTTAGAAATTCAGCAGGATCCGACCAGGGGCTTATGAGTTACCTGCCCTTGAGCGTTCGGAAAAATCCCTATAGACTTATAATGGGAGAAATATTGCAACCACTCTAGTGCCTCCAATTTTGAATGGATCTTCTTCATTCTTGCATACATTAAGGACAACTATTAAAGCTTGGATGAGTTTGAATTTCATCAAGATCCCATCTCACATTTTTATTTTGGAGTTAGCTCCCCTTGAGCATCTGAAAAATTAATGAACAATGTTGTGACCACTCTAGCTCCTTCATTTTTGATTGGATCTTCTTCATTCTTGCAGGTAACTAGGACAACCATAAAAACGTGGATGAGTTTAATTTAAAGTAGAACCAACTTTAGAGTGTGGAGTTAACTTCCATTGAGCATCATAAAAAATCTGCATAGACTTACAATGAGAGATCTGGAATGACCACTCTAGCACCTTCATTTTTAATTTGATTTTCTTCATCCCCGAGGGTTACCAGGACATACATAAAAGTATGGATGAGTTTGAATTTCAGTCAGATCGCATAACTGACTATGGAGTTAGCTGCCCTTGAGTATCTGAAAACTACACTTTCACCAGGTTTCCAATGCAATTGCTATTCAGATCTTTTAAATATTTGCAGATAACTAGAACCGGCATAATATCTTATGCTTTTGAATTAATTCCTGGTCACTGTTTCAAGTTCAGAGTTATCTGCCTTTGAGCATCATAAATTATGGTGTCTTCAAACATTATGCTGGCTCCATGGTGAGCGATCGTTGCCAATTGGGCTACTTGTTATGTCTTATATGAATATATCAGCATTATCAAGCATACATATTGCTGCAACAGAGAGTGCACCAGCCTACCACCCTCATTGCTTGTATCTTATGTGAACATATCAAGTATTATCACACATACGTTAAGAAGTGAATATTGCTACTGTAATTATGTTACCACCTTACCACCAGCATTGCTCTTATCTTATTTTATTCAAGCATTACCAAGCATGCGCGGATCCAGAAAGTTTTGTCAGAGGGGGTCCAAATTTGATAAAGTTTTTTTTTTTTTTTTTTAGTTGATGGGGGGATAGAGGATCCAAATACCGCTTTAAATGGACCTTCATCGGCCCGCCAGCAAAACGCCATTGAAATGGCGTTTCGCTGGCATGCCGATGATGGCCCACAGTAGTATAGGCGCCACTATAGAGTTTTTGACGTCACTTCCGGTCCAAGATGGCGGCCCCCACGACTTCCGGTCCAAGATGGCGGCCCCCACGACACCAAGATGGCGGCCCCCACGAAATCAAGATGGCGGCCCCCTGTGACGCGTTCGGTTACACCTCGGAGGGTGAGTCAACGCCCTAGACCACGAGAAGGTAGCGTCACGTCCTAGAGCGCGGTGTCGTTCTTCTATATACAGGGATGAGGGGCCTCTCAATTATTTCCGGGTGGTTTTTTTTTTTACGAAGTTCAGAACGAGATCCAGTCTTTAATGGTGTAGCGCGTCGCAGCGCTCGGTTTATCCCGTTCCCCCGGTGGGCCCTTTTTTTTCAGCACGGTCCTTTCACGTCTTTTGGGCGGGTTCGGCGTTTTCTTCTCCATTGTTTTGCCATCCAATAGCCTCTGGTACTTCTCGTAAGGGACTAGGACTAGCTTTTCCATTATTCTAGCTCCGATTTCAAATGGGTCAACGTTATCTTTAGAAGCGTACGAATAAACTTTTGTTTACCGCCAAGGGCCTCCACCTTTCTTTGGTAACCCAGCGTCCTATCACCCAAGATGTACAGTTGGCGTCTGGAGCGTCTCAGGAGTACTTTTTCCGAAGGCGTCAACACGATCCTAAATTTGATAATATTGTGCGCGATTTCGCTCAATGCTTTGATCTGACCTGGCGTAATCGTTCTTAACAGGGCTTTTCTCTGGGCAGAGTCGGTCTGTCCGAATAATTTTAGAAAATGTCTGTGTTCTTTGAGGAGTCTCATTATGGTCATTCTTACGCGTTAGGGTCTCCTTCTTACGTCAGTCGATACACCAAGGGATCTTGCCCGGGAAACACTCTACTCCTCAAACGGTATTGGTCGTCCCCGTGAGGACTCGTATCCACTATCAAATAACCCTGTTTGGAACCGAGAGCGTCTTCGTAGGCTTTTATGAACCCTTTTACACGGCCCGGGTATAGCTGTCGACCAAGTATACCTACTTGGGAAACGTCTCTCAAATTCTTCATCAACACCAAGTACCACGTATTTAAAGCTATGGTCCTGGCGTGTTTCCCTCTCGGATATAAATTCTGGGTAATTAAAATGACGCTGACGCATTTGTGGTGGGTTCCCTGCGTAAACAATAATTCCATCTCTTTGTCCTCTACCACTCTATGCATGAGATCGTCGATCACGATCAATTTGTGACGGCGGTCCGCGGTGAACTCTTCTAACTCTTCGGAAGAAGGTAATCCTTGTTTACTCCTAAAGTTCTTTAAGGTTCGTTCCATCTCGTCGAATAAAGGTTGGTAAATTCCGTAACAATAGAGAATCTGGCAAGGCGGATCTCTACTATACATGTTCCGAATGTGAGTCAAGAATCGGTAAACCCATCTCGTTTTTCCGCTTCCCGTCTGTCCACTGACGCAAATGCTGGAGCAGGGTTCAAAAGGCAAGGTGCACTTCATTTTTTTAGCTTAGGATTCGGAAGGGCGTATCCTATGCAACTACTCAGTAGACTGATCCAAAGTTCCGTCGAGCCGTTCTGTAGGGATAAGTTGGTGATTGACGTGATGATAATGACGTACACGATGAGCATTTGAGAAAAGTACACGATTTCGGCTTTAGGCACTCTAGTCCCTAGTAAGTGCCACCTTTCCTCCGATGATCGAGTCTCGCTGTCTGATTTAGGATAAGGAAAGTTTTCCCTCGTATTGGTTTCGATATCGTTCATCTTTTTGGGTGATCCTGCAAACTGCTATTCTTACTACTTTAGATCACTTCTCACGTACGTAGAGTTCCAATTCGATCAGGGTGGGGTAGACCGCGTCATCGATTTGAGTCGTGGTCTTTATACCAGTGATGACCACCTTACCGGTATGAAAACAGCAAAAGTTGACTCCCTCTATTTTGAAGTTTAGCGCTGGAAATATTTCCGGTTCGTAGAGAAGGCTTCTATCTCCAGCTAACCTATATAAGTCTAATCCACCACTTAAGGTATGACTGGCCGAGACCGTGATGATCTTGGCATCTGTGAGGTACACTGGGCATCCATATTTTTGCAACAGCCTGGCATATCTACAAAGTCTCTGTCGACCCTCACGGAAGCTAGATGCTTTTCCATTAGAATTGATGACGCCATTGGTAAACACTAAACAATTGCCACCAATGTTCCTATGTTGCCATATAAGGCTGGGAAATGACCTCGGCTCATATCGGCAATTCCTCAAGCGCTGGCACAACGATATCAAGTCTATGGTACAGTTCAAATGAGCGCTACATACAACGTTGGTAATTTTCATGGTGGAGTGAGTTGCAACGGGAATTGTTAACGTATTTATAAGTGTCCTAGTCACGTGACTAATTATAGTCTTTCACGTCTGCTTCAGGTATCCAGCTATCGTATTTCTTGGGCCAATGCAACCAACGCACCAGGACTTCTTTCCGTTTGTTACGTACGCGTCTCTTCAGTATCTTTTCCACCCGGTATTCCGTTGTAGGGTCGATAGTCACGGGTTGTAATTCGGGTTCGTAAAATGTACCGTCGACTCTCTCACCATCCCAGTCCAGTATGGTATAAACGGGTACGCCCTCTCTTCTAAACCGAGTGTCAATCTTGAACAGTTCCCCGGTCCACTTTTGGGAATACTCTCTGTCAAACACGCTCCTCACGTGGGACAAGCGCACTGTCTGGTAAATCTTATACTTGTACTTCTTGTTTTTCTTCGTTTTACCTGGTTTAGAGGTACCTGGTCTCAATAAATATTGCTGTAGTCTACTTTCCCCTTCGTTCGCTTCGGTGATAGACGCAGGGGGTTTACCCAGACTTCGGTGTACGGTATGATTGTAACTGTGTACTATATCTTGTAGGACATCGATGTAACGTTGAGTTCTGTTTTTTAGCATATATCTAAACAGCTTATGTTTTAAAGTCTTGATGAGTCTTTCGGCGTAATTGGCCTTAGTTTCCGTGTTCAAGGCGTAAAAGTGATGAATATTTTGACTCTTTAAATAGGCATTGACAACTTTGCTACGAAATTCCTGTCCTCGATCCGTTCTCATAGCGTTCGGTTTTTGCGTTCCAGATAATATCAGCTTGAGGGCTCCTAGGACATCTTCACCCTTTTTACTTTTAATCTGACGACAGTGAGCGAAGCGAGAGAAAATATCTATGGCAACCAGGACGTACTTGACCCCGTCATTCAGCTTGGCTATGTCAACCATGTCCATGAGATCCACATCCCATTGGCTATCTATGCCCGCTACTATGACGCGGGACCTGATATATTTACGTCTGGCACCTCTGGTTAGAGAATAAGCCTCTTGATCTTGTAGCCATTTACGTATACGGTGTCTACCTATTTTAAATTTGGCTTGGGATTTGACCAGTTGATATAGCTTTTCCGGCCCTAAGTAACTGGATGGTAACTTGGGATTAAAATACAAAGAAGACAGATACTCTTTCCAGTTTGTCATCTTTATTACAAATTTAAACATTCAAGCATTCTTACAAGTACAAAACATCGATTCAACAACGACAAAAAATGAAATAACAACGACAAAAAATGAATTGACAAGGACAAAAAATGAAATAACAATGACAAAAAATAAATTGACAATGACAAAAAATGATTCGACAGTGACAAAAATTGAAACGAAGTCTATGGAAAAATACGTGTAAATGGACAAAAATCGATTTGACAGTGACAAAAAATGATTTAACAAGGACAAAAAATGTGTTAACAAGGACAAAAAATGAATTGACAAGGACAAAAAATGAAATAACAATGACAAAAAATGATTCGACAGTGACAAAAATTGAATGGCCATTTAGACCTTATTGTCTCTTTTTCTCAATATCCATAGGGTTCAGTATCGTAATTGTCCAATCGTCGTCTTTTTGTGTACACCATTCGATAGTTTTTCTCTTCTTCTCTATTATACAGTTTTCTTTTTCCCTTATCACGACATATTTTATGAGGATTGGTGACGGTAATGGTCGATTTTTCGGAGGGGTCTATCAATAGGTTCTTCACCGATTCAAAGTTTATAAGTTGACTATTAGTGAAGTTGAGGGTGAACCCTCTCACTTTACACGTTTCATTTCCCTTATTGGTCTTGTAGGCGTAGTTTTTTGGTCCTCCAGACACAAACTCTATGATATGTTCTCCAGTTTCTAGTTCGTTAGTGAGTTCTCCCAGGTAGTCTCCTAGTGGTACATCGTTCTCTCCCGTCTTACTCACGTAAATCACTGAGTCTGTATCGTAGTACAGAACGTTTCTGTCTATTTTCTCAAGGATGCTGTAGAGTTTTAGTCGGGCCCAACACGTAGTAAAGGTCGCCAAGTAGATATTCGTCTTGTTGTCTTCCGGTTGACAGTCCTTTTTATAGGTCCATTCTACCTGAATGGTATCGTTGGCCACAATGTGAAAATCCTGGACGTCTTTGGTAGGATCGGAAAGAACTCGGAAAAAGGCATCCACCTCAGTCTCGTGAAAGAATTGGGACTGTTTCAGGTTCAGTCGCTGCCCGAATTTCCCCCAGAAACTGTTTAGGCAGAGCTTGGCCAATGCCCGCATTCCCGGATTCTTTTCGATTTTCTCCCCGTCGAGGGATACCCCTTCTTTTTCGAAATACCGATCGATATACTCTTTGGCATCTTCGGGAGTCTTGATCCAGTTGGGAGGGCCACTCGCCTCTTGCTTGTACTTCAGGAACGTATTGATATAAGAGGCGAACAGTCCTCCTTCTTTCGTCTCTGCATCGTATTGGGTGGTGTCCTTCCAGTGGTATACCTCGTATATTTTGAGGACTCGGTATCCCAGTCGTACCGCTGTCTGAAGTTCGGGAGTACACCAAGTCCCGGTCATGGTTCGATCTTCGTCAGAACACCCGCAGAGAGATGGACTCTCTTTTTCGGCGCAGGTCTTACACAATGGGAACTTTAACTTTCCGTTCGATTTATAGGGTAACACGGGGTGATACAGTCCACGAGGAGGTAATATTCGCACTTTGGCGATTCCGAAGTACTGGTCGATTTCTTTGAAGTCTGACGTTATTACCTCCGGGTGTCCTACGGGGTACTTGCAGGTCTTGTTGACCCAGGGGTATAAGGAGGTGAAGTCCACGTACTCTATCTTTTCATCTTCTTTCGTCCTATAATACAGTTGACTCGCGTTGGTCCTACCGCCGAAGAAACTCTCTCGTGGATCCAATCTGTCCGTGATGTCTAAATTCTGGAGATAGTGTCTAAGTTCCGGGTCGTTTCGGTAGGTTTCTCTGAATTCGTGTTCCCACATACACACGTATTTCATTCCTAGACTTTCGATATAAGATTTCTTTTTCATGGTTAGGGCGTAGAGTTCGCTCATGGATTGTTGCGTCAGAGGGTGTTTCGTCTCTTCTCTGTCCTCGGGAAAACATCGGGGGCATCCGTGATAGACACATCCTTGGTATTCGAAAGCGGTATTAGTCTCGTAGGCATAGCCGTCCAACCTGTATCTGGTTCCCGGGAGACGTATTTCTCCCCCATTCAGGGCGTGACGTATTTTTATATTGTCCCTTCTGGATACCCATTCTAAGTACTGGATGGACGATTTACTGAACTGGTCCGTCTTATACCCGCCTGGTGGAATCTTGGCGATAGGGGAACGAACGAATTCTTTCTCCCCGATGACCACCTCATCCTCCGACACCCACCGATCACCCCGTAAAACTTTCATGCGGCCATCCTTGTCATTGGCCATCAACCAATTCTTGTCTTCCGCTAATTTGACCCTCCACTCTTCTTCTAGAAACTTGGTTCTGTATACGTTCATACACACCGAGGCGATGGTCACAGAGTCGAAGGGATCCACCGCCCCAGTCCACTGAGGTTTTCCTCCTTGGTCCATCACGCAATCGCCGGTGGCGGACATCAACAGTTCTCGAAACTTGAGGCAGGCCTGACGTAGAATGTCCACGTCACTTCGACAGTAGTCCAACATTTCTTTCTTAAAATCGAAGACGCAGTTCTCTTGGGATTTGAGCCATGCTAGGCATTCCTCCCTTTCCTCATTTCCCATAAAGTTACATCCGTAATATTTAGGATCCGGGTACGGTCCGAGGTACTCTTGGTTTTCCCGGGTGTTGAAGAAATGGGGGAACCAACCTTTCTTTAGTTCTTTCAATCCAAAGGCTTTGGGTAACTTGGATAACTTCATGGGTAGAAAATTCAGACTGTCTATGACTTTGATGTGGAGGTCTTTTTCTACCGTCATGTACATGATTTTGGACCCGTTGTAGATAATCTTGTCCGGTCTCATGGATTGGTCTATCAAGTACTCCAACAGGAAGTATCCGTCGTATCCTTTCATGTTGTGACAGACGGTTTTAAAGTATTTATGTTGACTCGAAAATAACCATTTACCGAACGTACGAGCTGTGTCTTGTCCTTGGAAGACGACCTCTCTCAAACCGCAAGCTGTTCCGGTACAAGGGACATCTACGTCTTCGCATCTGGAGCAACGGGTACCGCAATCTTGACACCTGGATTCGTACGTCACAGGTCTTTCTATACACGTAGGACAGACCGTATGGGCCACCACGAAATTGGGTTTGTGGGTGGCTTTCCGCACCAGGACGTCTTACATCGTTGGCATTTCGAACAGGGAGTACACGTCCTACTTGGTTGACATTCCGTACAATCGGGATTCATCAGTGGCGCGTACCCCTCCGTACACTCGGATCTCTCATCTTGGCTACATTCGAAATCGGCGAAGATGAACTTGGGAATAAATTCCTGTTTGGCAGGTATGGATCTCAGGTAGCAAAGATGATCTCTCAGTACGTATTTATCGCATGACGTACAAAGGTATTCTCCGCATCGATGGTCTTTTTTCTCTCTTTTGGTCGTGTTGATGACTTTGTAACACGTCGGACATTTCCACCATTTCTCGCATTCAGAAGGTCCCCTAACTTGTCCCTTCTTTGCCCCCTTCTCGTGTAGGGGTACTTTCTTGTGTTCTTGGTAACACTTCGTCGACCTACACGTCATGTGACACTGGTCGCACGTGACCGGTGACTCGGTTTTGGGACAGTTTGTCGTTTTACACACGATACAGGTCACTTCGCACTCGTGTCTCTCTTTGTGGTCATAGTGTTTCAGGCATGTTGGACAAAAGTATCTCGACGAAAAGAAGCCGGTTATGTTGGAGATGGTATGAAAATGACAATCGTCGACCAAGTAAATGTAGATACAGGGTCGCTCGTCGGTGCTCGGACTAGTAATAAATTTGTTGCCCAGTCGAGCGCTCACCACCATCACTCGGGTGTTCAGGACTTCTTCAAACGCCTCTATATCGTTCAAACTCGCGGGTCGGTCTAAAGGTACCCCGGCCAATCGGCTGATAGCCACGGCCAGGTCTTTTTGTTCTTTACTCTTTTTGTTTCTCAGATTGATATAGTGACTTTCGGGTACTTTTCGGTGCTCTAACGTTAATTCCGAGTTACTCTTGGACTTCTGGTATCGGGTCAAATCGTTCCATTCTTCTTTGGTACATAAGTTGAGTTTGGCCCATCCCACTCCGATGGCTCTCGCCATACACAATTGGTCGTTATTGTCTATAGTGATGAGAGATTTCTTGATTTGTATCGAATTCTTGTCTCCCTGGAGGCTGGTAATGGGTCTTCTCCCGTTCCCTTTGGGTAAGTCTATTGCCCCGATCGTGATGTCGAAACTGTCATTCACGGACAATTCTTGATGACTGTTCAGCACCTTTTCTATATGTTCCATCACGACGTCGACGTTTAAACGGTCCCAAGGTCTTAAGGGAACCACGATGGGGTCGTGTAACCCGTCGTGATGAATCACCACACGTCCCAAATCGTTGCCCGCCAGATCGCCGCGCGCCTCTTGGAGGATGTCTTCGAACATACCGTGAAGACCTCGTCGTATGTCTCTGAGGCGTTGGCCGCGGTATCTATCGTTAACTTTGACTTGAAAGGTGGTGTCTACGGCCGCATTTTTTGCGTAGGTTCTCTCCCCTTTCTTTCTCATTGTATATTCCAGGGGTCTAGGTTCGTCCCCTATAGGATCCCAGGGGCCGTCTGCCAACAGTAGACGACCGCTTTCTTGGATTTCTTCCGACAGATTCTCAGAGTTCATGATGTGGATTGTTGAAATTCTATGTTAAGAATGAGACAATCTCTTCTCACTCCTTCTTATATACTTGGCTCTCTTCAAGGTCTCTTCTGATTGGTCCGTTATTTTTAGTAACAGTGTCACTTTCTATTTTTAGTAACAGTGCCTCCTTTTGATTGGTCCATTTAGTTACAGTACTATTTTTAGTAACAGTACCATCTTCTATTTTTAGTAACAGTGTCACTTTCTATTTTAAGTAACAGTACCGTCTTCTATTTTTAATAACAGTTCTATTTTTAGTAACAGTGTCACTTTCTATTTTAAGTAACAGTACCATCTTCTATTTTTAGTAACAGTTCTATTTTTAGTAACAGTGTCACTTTCTATTTTAAGTAACAGTACCATCTTTTGATTGGTCCGTTTAATAACAGTTCTATTTTTAGTAACATCGTTATAAATGCCTATGATAAGTACTCGTGTTGTCTCTGGAAGCTCTTTTTCGAACTTTTGGGGTCATCATTGAACCCAAGGCATCCTACATACTACTACACTCACGTGTGAGGTAGGTAGATTAACGTTTAATTTGTAATTATTACATCATCGATTCAATTCCGCCAATAAACAGTCTTTTAGATGGGGTAGGCCGTTATCACAAAAGTGACGCGTTTCGTTCGCTTAAACACGACCTTAATCTCGTGTTTGTTAGGAAGTCCTATGGGCATGTTGAATGACTTCGTCACTTTATATCGCTGTCCACATTTCGTCAGGGTATCGGGTTCTTTGAGACATTCTTCCACGCACTGATACATAATCTCTTTACTGACAAAGATTGAAGCGTCTCGGTTATTTATATCTAAGTGTTTATTTATATGATTTGAAATAATGAGCATGGTGTAGCTGGGGGCTCTTAACGCAACAATGTTTCAAAGTAAAGTGAGACTCGTTTTTAATAAGAAAATATAGTCCCTACTCTATTAGAAACGGATACCCGGTTTTCATTGGTCCGCAATTATTGGTGCTAAGTGATCAAATCAATTCACTATCGCTACTTTTCGAATTGAAATAGGAGAACTCTCCCCTTAGCTATAAAAGTTTAAACGATCAGGCGTCTTAATTCACTACCGCTACTTTTCGTATTGAAATAGGAGTACTTTCCCCTTAGCTGCTAGAGCACAAAAATGCTGTGAGCCGTGACACAAGTGTAGACTCCGACAAGCCCAGCCTCCTTTTCAGCTTAGACGCTCCAAATGATGTTCAGTCAGCGACTAGCAAGGCTCTGATCAGACTGCGCAGGCTGGTCTGAGCTTTTGCTGATCGTATAACATACAGAACGGAATAGAAATTTTATTTCACAACAATACATAATATAAAAAACATATATTTGACGCATGCATTTAAAGTGTATTAATTTGATAGCGAGAATCATCGCTGCTCGCAAACACAAATTATGGATGCCACGAGAAAATTTGTCCTGTGAGTTTGGGTACCTGTCTGTTCAGCTTCAGAGACTAGCTAAAATAAAAATTTGCTTTGCAAAAAGCGGACAGCAAAGGCGCTGATCAGCCTGCGCGGATCCAAAACATTGGCATGGGTCCAAACCGTTTGTGTCAAGTCCCCACCTGCATAAATCATAGTGATATCGTATTGTTTTTGAATGTAGAGCATCACCTGTTTCGCACCATGTACCGTAATGTTGTCGTTTTACGATAATGAACTCAATGAAACCTGCTGTCACTGAGTCCGTGCACGTAATTCCATACTGACCAAAACCAGAAGAGATTTGGTAGGAAAAAACTTTGTGATACATAGAATGTTTGCTTAGAGCATGAAGACTTTTTAAAATTACCAATTTAACGGTTAATTATACGGGTCTTACATCTACGCCCGTAATTTGTGGCATTGTCTTTGATCTAACGTTCTATCAGCGATATTT
>OZ026519.1:81483022-81496234 GCA_964019695.1 Loripinus fragilis
TACAGTTTCAGCGCCGATGATATCTTTCAAAGTTTGGTTCCCTGTCAATTGATCGTAGGACTAGTGGCTAGTGCCTCCTACATGGGAGACTACAAGAAAAGTCCTTACTACTTTCGAGATTACGATTGCAGTTCGGTGGGCTTCTACGTTGATGGACAATCATATCCCTCTCAGCCTTTACGACCCAATTACGAAGCCGATCAGTACGTGGACTGTTACAGAACGCTGACGTGCTTTCGGAAAGATATAAACGTTAAACGAAATGACTATGTTAAAGGCTATTGCTTATACGCGTTGGAGATCGATCCTTACTACTCATTCAATGTCAAGAGACAAGGTCACTGCCGACTAGAAATGAAGTTTGCCAAGCCCTTACCGGAAAGCGCCACCTTGATCCTATACGCTACCTTCCCGGAAATCCTCAATATAGATTCCTCCAGATCCGTGTTCGTTCGATAAATGAGAGGCCCCTCACCCTTGTATATAGAAGAACGACGAGAAGTACCAGAGGCTATTGGATGGCAAAACAATGGAGAAGAAAACGCCGAACCCGCCCAAAAGACGTGAAAGGACCGTGCTGAAAAAAAGGGCCCACCGGGGGAACGGGATAAACCGAGCGCTGCGACGCGCTACACCATTAAAGACTGGATCTCGTTCTGAACTTCGTAAAAAAAAAAACCACCCGGAAATAATTGAGAGGCCCCTCATCCCTGTATATAGAAGAACGACACCGCGCTCTAGGACGTGACGCTACCTTCTCGTGGTCTAGGGCGTTGACTCACCCTCCGAGGTGTAACCGAACGCGTCACAGGGGGCCGCCATCTTGATTTCGTGGGGGCCGCCATCTTGGTGTCGTGGGGGCCGCCATCTTGGACCGGAAGTCGTGGGGGCCGCCATCTTGGACCGGAAGTGACGTCAAAAACTCTATAGTGGCGCCTATACTACTGCCCACATTGAAATGGCGTTTCGCTGGCGTGCCGATGATGGCCCACCATTGAATGCTGTCTTGGCAGCTTTGTGATTTTCAGAGGATCCAGACCAGTATTGCTAAGAAACCCTATATTTTTGTGATTTTTCAGGGGGGGGGTCCGGTCCCCCTGCCCCCCCCCCCCCCCCCCTCTGGATCCGCCCATGCCAAACATGCGTTAAGAAGTGAATATTGCTGCTGTAATTATGTTCCCACCCATATGTGAATATATCAAGCGTTAAGGAGTGAATTTTGCTTATGGCATTATGTTGTCACCCAACAACCCACAATACTTGTTTCTTTTGTGAATATATCAGAATCATCAAGCATGTGTTAAGAAATGAATATTGCTGCTGTAGTTATGTTTTGCTACTGATGAGCTACACACTTGTTTTGATTCATATCTAATACAAACAAATTAAATAATTTTGACGCATGAATATCAGTGTATTCTTTTAATAGACTGAGCATTCCGAAATATTGCGTCTGACTGAATCACGTTGGCAGCCCTGTGCAATTTTTAGAGATTAATAAATGGCCACCGCCGCGTTATCAGGCATATCGGCCCGGTGTCTCCATATTTGCTTGAGGGCCTTTAGGCCCGAGGGCAAATATGGAGTGCCGGGCCGATATGCCTTGTAACGCGGTGGTGCCCACGTTTTAAACTTTTATTTAAACGTCGCGGCTTTATGACGCTGAGGGTGCACGCGAGGGCGGATATGGGTGCAGGAGAGTGCAGATATGGGTTCACGTGAGGGCCGTTACATGGGTTCAAATTAGCGGGCTGTTATGGGTTTGGAATCATGAGCAGTATTAGCCCGGGTAACTAAGCATTTTGTTACTATTTTCAGTAAAGCATGTAATAACTATTATTATTATTATTACGTCAGCCTGGCGTATGGACTGTGGCCGCTCCCTCGAGAACCCATGGTCGATGCTCTGGCATATGTTTAGAAGTGAATATTGCTGCAACAGAGAGTGCACCAGCCTACCACCCTCATTGCTTGTATCTTATGTGAATATATCAAGTATTATCACAAATACGTTGAGAAGTAAATATTGCTACTGTAATTAAGTTACCACCTTACCACCAGCATTGCTATTATCTTATCTAGATGTTTCAAGCATTACCAAGCATGCGCGGATCCAGAAATTTTTGTCAGAGGGGGTCCAAATTTGATAAAGTTTTTTTTTTTTTTTTAGTTGATGGGGGGATAGAGGATCCAAATACCGCTTTAATTGGGCCATCATCGGCCCGCCAGCGAAACGCCATTGAAATGGCGTTTTGCTGGCGTGCCGATGATGGCCCACCATGGAATGCTGTCTTGGCAGCTTTGTGATTTTCAGAGGATCCAGACCAGTATTGCTAAGAAACCCTATATTTTTGTGATTTTTCAGGAGGGTCCGGACCCCCTGCCCCCCCCCCCCTCTGGATCCGCCCATGCCAAGCATGCGTTAAGAAGTGAATATTGCTGCTGTAAATATGTTACTACCACCAATATGTGAATATATCAAGCGTTAAGAAGTGACTTTTGCTTATGCCATTATGTTGTCACCCAACAACCCACAATACTTGTTTCTTTTGTGAATATATCAGCATCATCAAGCATGCGTTAAGAAATAAATATTGCTGCTGTAGTTATTTTTTGCTACTGATGAGCTACACACTTGTTTTGATTAATATTTAATACAAACATATAAGTAATTTTGACGCATGACTTTCAGGGTATACTTTTAATTGCTTGCGCATGCCAAAATATTGTGTCCGACTAAATCGCGTTGGCAGCCCTGTGCTATTTTTAGAGATTAATACATGGCTACCGCTTTGTTACAAGGCGTATCGGCCCGGTGTCTCCCTATTGAGACAGTGCAAATGAAGTGCCGGGCCGATATGCTTAATAACGCTGTTGCGGCCACATTATAAACTTTTTATTACATGTTTACGCGGGGGTCTTTACGTATCGGCGACGTAAATGACGTTATCTATGATGCTGAATGTGCACGCGAGGGCCCATATGGGTGCAGGCGAGGGCCGATATGGGTTCACGTGAGGGCCGTTATGGGTTTATGTGAGGGGGTTGTTTTGGGTTTGGCATCACGAGCAGTATCAGCCCGGGTAACTAAGCATTAGTTACTACTTTAGTTAAGCATGTGCATGTAATAAACGTTATTATTATTACATTTTGCCTGGCGCGTCGATTGTGGTCGCTCCCTGGATAAACCACTATCGATGCTCTCGTGAATAGTACGGAAACCCCAGCAGTAAATGGGTGCCAATATAATGTACATGTGTGCCAGCGCAAAGACTGTAGATGTTTGACAGGTATCTGTAAAAGGCTTTGCTGAAATACCAAATTAAATTATCTTTGTCTTTCCCATCTGTTTATATTTTTATAAAGGCCATTGAAGGAATATTTTTGTAGTCATAATCTGACCTTTATAAAAATAATCTTCAAAATACAGCCAGCCAACTCATTCTTGAAAGTGTTGGTAAAGTGCGTCTTGGACCTTGTGTTCTAATATCAAAGGTCAACTGGGGCATGCGTACTAGGTAGTGGTACTTATCACATATGCGTAGTCACAATTATTGAAGCACGCATGTGCAGCTTTCGAGTGGGACGAGGTTGTTCCCAGGATATAAAAATTTCTCATGCTCAACTTAGCTGAGTACGAAACTTCAACCGCTCTAAAAAGCTAAAATACCGGCAAATAAAGAAGTTATTTGCTAAGTCTCTCAGATGTTGTATTTATCATGCTAATAAATGTTAAAATGCCAACAAGTGTAGGCATTTTAACATTTATGAGCAGGATAAATTTTGTGCTCAGCTGAGTTGAGCATGAAAAATGTTTGATAACCTCGGGGCCTGTCCCTATCAATTTTCCTACTTTGCGCCACGGTATGCAAGCAGCCAAGGCTCTGTGAGACTTAATGCTTCTACTTTGTATTAGGGTATAAGCAGCGAAGGCTCTGACCAGACTGTACGGATGTTCAGGCTTAAAGCTTGTCTGAGTCTTAGCTGCCCACCATTGTGATAAGTACAAAAATCGCCTGTTCTGGCTCAATGACTTTTCTTCGTAAATCACAATATAGATGTGTTGAACAGCAAAGGAGCTCTAGCGATAAGGCGTACATTTTCCCTAGTTGACATGATTACAAAACCTAAAGGATCATTGACACTTGCTATGGGTAAATGCCTACGATTTTCAGTAAAAATAAAAGTTTGTCAATCTTCCCTTTCTTCGCCCAGAAGCTACCCTGACCTGAGTACTTTATGGCTGTGAAATCCGTTTTCGATATTAAATGCTTCAAAGATGTAAAATTTTGGGTAGAACAATCAGTTTTACATTAAGATATATAGGAATCAGAAAACTTTTTTTGAAATATCATTCCCCCCCGTGTGCCAGCAAAAGCTTTTGCCTGCATATGTGTTACCATATTTTACACTTTGTAAGGAAGTGGCTTGCTGGCACACGGGGGGGAAAGATGTTCAGCAGCCCAAAAACCCAGGGCCTAAGCCCATAAAATGACTTTTCTATCAAATAAGAAGTTAATGACAGTAATGAAGTTCTCTAGAACCAACCTCGTAAATTGCTTTGTATTATGTGCTAGTTTAATATAAAGTACTTAAAGATTAAAAGTAGAATTAGCAAGGTTTTATGCATTCTTTCATAAGAAAAATCTCACTGTTATTAAATGACACATTCTTTTGCAAACGCCCTGTACTTATCTATTTGCATGCTAGGGAATTGTTCATGTTTTTATTTTTTGTCTGCTGACTTTCTTAAAAACTCAAGTTTTTAAAAATAAACCACCATGGACCACCATCAGAGTGTTAAACAGTTTGGATCCAGATCAAGACCGACATTCTATGGGGCTTCAAGCTGTTTGCAAAAGTCTATTGGCAGACGACAAAATTATCCACTGGCATGCAAAGAGTTATAACAGGTAAATACTTTAGTGTTCAATATATTGTCTCATATAGGGATATACATGCATCATGTATACCATAAATATTAGGACACTTTAAATACATTCAACATGCTATGCCCTTTAAACAAAGCAAAAGTAATATTCAAAGGATCTAGCTAGAATCAGTTTTACTTTCCAATGCTAAATGGGACACTTTCATTCCTTCAAAAATATTTATTTCTTTTGTTGAGCTTTCAGTTTTGTATTATTTACGGTACATGCAGTCAAAATGTACAGGTGACTTCTAAATTATCTCCCCAAAATCATTTTATTACAAAACATATTTTGTTTTTAAAACAATTTCATCAATTATCGTGATTCGTTAATACTCTGCATATGGTATGTGCAAAAGATATCACCATGCCTACCAAATAAATCAAGAAAACGTGCAGAAATCACTTTTTAAAGCACTTTTTATTTTCATGAAATTTCAGACCTCCTCCCCTTTCTACCCGCCATAACTCTCAAGTGCGTAGGAATTTTGAAAACATTTTGCTAGCTGGCTCTTGCCATTAGATTCACCTATTGCACGAATACTACATGCACCACACTAGAAGCTCAACAAGCAGCGTTCTGAGAATCAGAAAAATAGGCGTATACGGCCCAAACCGTCAATGATCCTTTTCAAATTGCCCTAATGTTTTTAAAATTGGTCTGTTCCGGTAGTAAAATTTACATAGAAAGCATCAAAATAGGTTTCAAAGCGATTCATCCTTTACAAAACTGTTAAAACTTGCGCCTTCTACTCCAACCCCTCATTTTACGTCTTTAGACTGGGTGCCGTTTAGACGAGAGTTTTAGTAAATCCTTTGCAGGTTTTCAAAAAGTAAAAGTGCTAAAATATTAAGGATATAAGTGCCCTTCATTTTCGAAACTTTGTGGTATTCCTTCTGCGCATGCGTACGAAATATGATTAAAATTGTGACGTTTGTCATTGAAAAGATGAAACTGGCGTCTTTCAGTTTGTTTTTAGATGCTTTCCCCCCCTAGACCCAAGATGCCCTTTGGACAATTAAATGGCGCTATACAAATATATAACATATGTAAAGGGCGTCTTGGGTCTAGGGGGGGGGGGGGGGGGGGAAAGGGGGTGTATAAGCGAAGGAAGACATAAAATGTCTGACAAAAAATAGACCACTTTGCAAGATAGTCGTTTTTATTGTACATAAACTGTATAAATAGTTTTACTGTACATAGCGTGATAGGACGATTGGTACCCTTGTTTCACGGTCTAGTTCCCATATATGTTACTGAATAACAAGTACAGTTGATGATCGAAATAAATTCTCATTCAATAAGAAGTAGAGTTATTACATGCAATGAGGAAATCCTGTTTTAAATATACAAATTCGGGGGCAATGGTGCATCGACGGCCCGTCTATATACATTTGTTGAATGTTCCTAGTTTCTCCAGTCGTTATTTCAACAAAATAAAACGAACGTCTCGTTTAGGGAGAGTGCTCGCCTTATCGCTAGATATTCTTTCACACTTCGCAAATTTCACACCGTGAAAAATTGGTACCAATTCCTCACAGCGCGTTAAAAATTGGTACCAATACGTCACATATTTCATATCAATATCTCATATTTTGTGAAAACACATATTATCAAAAGGACAATTCGCAAATTTCACATTTGCCAAAAGTGACGTTTTGGTTCCAATTTTTCACATGGTGTGAAATTTGCGAAGTGTGAAATTTGCGGTTCAACATAGCTGCCATAGCTGTATGTGAGCAGCGAAGGCCCTGGCGAGACAGTACGGATGTGAGGCAGTACGGATGTTCGGCTGTACGGATGTTCGGCTATACGGGTGTGAGACTTTACTGATGTCAAGGCTCGTATGAGCCTTATCTGCTCACTATTGTGATAAGTACAAAAATCTCATGTACTGACAATTAGTTTTCTTCGTAAATAACATTATAGCTGTGTTTTCCATGTACATACACTGAAACAAACTTATAACCGAACACTTTATAAACTCATTTTTTCTTACTAGGGCACAATTAATATTCAATGAATTTTAACCTAATCATGAACATTTCAATGGAGCAAAGTTTATAAGTATTTTAGGATGATTTTCATTCAATTTACATTTGTGGGGTTCAAAAAAGCAAATCAACGTTTTTTTGTGAAAAAATAGTTGTCAGTGCATTTTTATTAAAAAGAAGAGTTGGTGTTTACGAACTGGTCCAGGTAACTTAAAAAACACCAAATATTTGAAATTTGGCATACGGTAAATTTTTTAAGCATCTTTAAAAAATGAAAACAAAATCACATTTTTCGAGATTTCTGAAAATCGTCAGTAGCACACGTTAAATCATTGTATGCGTTTTTTTTTCATCTGAATATGCTAGACAAACCCCAACAGAACTCGATAAGTCTATTCTGTGGCGGTAAATCTTTCACGACTATTCAACACTTCCGGTTAAAATGTTGAAATTTTAACAATTAATTTGACGGCTTTTTTACTTTTTAAAAAAGGAACAGTGACTTCTAGTAAAATGAATAATCACTGAAAATGTCAATTTCGTATAGCAGATAATAAGGTGTACAGAGCAGTACAAAGTTTGTACCTTAAAGACATATGCGGCTATTTCCAATGCGCACCTTTTCCGCGTCTGCAAACGGGGAAAGCTGTCTGGGTCCTGTCTTTCGACCCTTAACGGATTCGGATCAACACAGCTTCCGATATTCTTATGTCATATCGGTGTTCCGACCTTTTCTTCACAAAATAACTAATAAAAGTGTGTTCGAAATATCTATTGACATCTTTTCAGAACTGATCGTCTCAGCACTAAAGACAGATAAATGTAGCTCAGTCGAAATCAAACGACGTACACAATAACCCTGGTTACGAATACGATTGTGGCCGAGTCTATACTATTTGTATGGTTATTTCGAGCGGGCACGACCTGACCTCGTGGCCTAGTGGGTAGTGTGTCTGGCTACAAAGCCAGAGGACCAGGATCGATTCCCGGATGCGCACATATTTTCAGTGTGTTTTTTCTTTCTTTTTTTAACATTTTAATGCTAAATTACTTCAAATACTAGTAAAATGGCATCATCAAAACGACCGAAATGGTCATCCCCGAACTTTTATATTGAATTACGCATGAAACCTATGGGGGTGGGGTTAAATTTGGCCCTCTAGAAAGAGAATTAGTTCGGTGACCCCAGATTTTTATTCTTTTTTCTGAAAGGTATAATAATAGTCCATGAATTAAAAACAAATTTTCAAGATTTTCAATATCAGATTTTTTAATACATGATTTATTCTAAAAACAAATTCCATTTTTCGACAAATTGCCAAAATATATCATGCAGTATCTTGTCACAGCATGGGATAACAAGTAAACATGCACATTTTCTTAAAAGTTTGAGGTCATGGGCAGTAATTTAAGTTAAAAGAAAGAAGCTGGCTGAAGATTACAACCGTTTTAGCTCGATAAATAGGACTAGTGTTATTCTTTTATATTTCTAGAAAATTGGTCAAATGTTGTAAACTTCAATATGAGATTCTGAAAAAATAAGCACGGTGACATATCCTTTTTATTTCATAAATGGATAGCCCATGCATAAAACAAACTGTATGCAAAGTATTGAAAATATTTCAATATGGGAAGTATTTAGTAGCATATGTCCTTAAGCGCATGCTTAAAGACGAATTTCCTAGATTAAGCTGCTCTTAGCGCCTGCTTTCATGTTATTACGGAAAAGAAATGGCGAGTCCGATCATGTCAAAACGTTTGATTCCTATTCATCTTAAATCATGGCATTCAGCAACACCTTCAAACAGTCAAACATGTCAATGGGTAATGTTTCTGTGGAATATTTAATATTGATGTGAAAAGTGTTAATTTTTTAAATGAGGGTACCTTTACTCGTATTTAGTCTGTGCGGGACGAACGAGACATTTTGAAATGAAATGATTTGTATCGTCTCTGCAAAGCCTTGCATTAGTTTATAGAATAACAATTTTGTATGACAGAGCTTTACCTTCTGAACTAGAATAAAAAATGTAATGTGTTCGTTTATAAGTTTGCTTCAGTGTATATATGGTACTTTATTTTCAGACTGCCAATGCCGTCGGAATTTGAAATTGTAAATATCCTGTAATTATCATTATTCATAGTATTATGTACTAGAATTGTAAATATCCTGAAATTATCATTAACCATGCATAATATTATGTACTAAAATTGTAAATATCCTGTAATTATCATTATTCATAAACATATGTACTAAACTTGGCTACAACTTACTCACCTTTATATGAAAATAATATGAAATAAATAGGTGATACCTATCAAACGAGCTAGCGTTTTCAGCTTCTTGGGTGGTTGACTTTGGACCAGTGGTTCAGGGGGGATGTCATTTAAAGACATATCTTGTCTAGAACTCTGATGGCCCTTTTGTTTGGCAGAGCAAACTATTTGTGCAATTTGGTAGATGGCATTATGTGGAACGATTCCAAAATATTATTTTGAATTTGGACAATCGGTTCAGGATGAGGTTTTTAAAGATATTTCTTATCTACAGCTCTGGCAGCCCTTTAGTTTATTAATACGCTGGCTCCATCTAATATCATGTACTCACGCGCACAAGTGGGGAAGATCACTTGCTATGTGCTTTTCGTCAGTACCTAATTGGGTCTCGCGGCGATAAAAAAAAACCCTGACTTTGTTGTTTGCGAATAACAAATGCGCAGACCAGCAGGCTGCGCATCCGCGCAGTCTGGCCTGCACCTTTATTATTCGCTTGCTGGAAAGCATGTGCGGATCCAGAGGGGGACAGGGGGTCCGCACCCCCCTCCCCCCCCCCCGAAAATCACATAAAATATAGGGTTTCTTACCAATACTGGTCATGATCCCCTGAAAAAATCACAAAGCTACCAAGCCAGCATTCAATGTTGGGCATCATCGGCACGCCAGCGAAATGTCATTTAAACAGCGAAACGTCATTTAAATGGCGTTTCGCTGGCGGGCCAATGGTGGCCCACATAGAGTGTTATTTGGACCCTACCTCCCCTCATCAACTAAAAAAAAAAGAAGAAAAAAAACGTTGTCAAAATTGGACTTCTCTGACAAAACTTTCTGGATCCGCGCATGGAAAGTATAATAACGCCACTTGCTACTCGTAAAATTTCAATATTCTATCTAGTCTATGTAGCTGACCTTGGCCGAAAGGTCAAAGTTCAACCAAGGTTTGACCTTACCTGGTCGCGAATCCCGAGGACAGGTTTTCGCGCATATTATGTCTAAAGCTAATTGTCTTTGGCCAAGAATTATAATGTTGAAATTTTTAAATAATTCATTTTTTGGAATGTCCCAGATTGAAATTTGTAGTCAAGTTTACACTTTTTGCTCACTGCGTCGATATTGTATTGACAAAGCGCACAAGCTTAAAGAAAATGATGATTACACCCATTTTATCACTGAACATTGTGGAAAATGATCTGGGTTCTTAATAAATACATAAAATCCGACATATAAAAGGAATTTGCAATGAAAAATGTAAAACCTTGATATGCCCCCTTTAAGCTTGCGTCATTCAAACTTTCAATATTCAAGCTAGTCTCTGTAGCTGAGTATGCTGGATTAACCACGGCCTTGTCGCTAACCCCGAAGACAGGGTTTCTTGCGACGTGAAGATGAACAAAACAAAATACTTTGTTCAACCTGATAGCATATGATATTAAGAAATAGCCAAAATTGAAGAACATGAAACGCCCATTTCCATGCCTATGTTTGTGCACCTCTGCAATTTGACAAAGTAGTTATTAGAAACTGACATCTGTTTTTGTCATTTTGCTATAATTCCTTTGTAAAATTACATGTTGAAAATCTTGGGAGCCACAACATGACTCCGTTATATCCAAATCCGTGTTATAATGAGGTATGTTGGGTAAAGTTGGGTATATTCGGACAGACAGGTAACTTCGGACAGTGACCTTGTTTGTTTCATATTTCAAATATTGGAATAAAAAAATAATTAACTAAGCAAACAGTGAAAATCTTGATGAGATGGCTCATTAGGAGCCGTCTCATCTGGATTTACACTGTTTGCAAATGTGTGTCAGAATTTACATGATGTCCGAATTTACCCGACTTTACCCTAATAACGAGACAACAGGTAGATAATGAATAGAATGAACTTTGTACAAGTTTGCATTTTCTTGTAAATAAAACACATGTTTATTGAATGCATTTGCTATTAATTTCACGAAACACCATATCTCGCCTCAACCCGTACTCTTGGAGTGGCTATCAGTGGATTATATAGCACAAAGTTACAATTGCCTCCCTTTGGCTTAATGTCCCAGATATATGACCAGTGTAGGTTAGTATTAATCGACTCTTGGGTCACTGTCTAGCCACGCCCACAACTGGTTCCTATCTCCGTTAGCTTTACAAGGGACCGGAACATTGCATAGCACGTGGCGATACAGTGAACGAATACCTATGTAATCCTGGTAGAAATACAGTATGCGAAAATGGTTAGTCCTACTTTCACACATAAACATACGCGCAGGTATTGACAAAACATGTAAAGCAACACTTAGGATTAGCAGTAGTCTTAAATATTCACTTTTCTGAAAATTAAACAAGGTTTGATATTTCCTTTGAATCTTCTGCTGGACAGACGATTCACATGAATTTCAAGCCTTATTTCCCTTATAATCAAGATGGATATCACAAAATCTGTTGTCTGCTAGTCATAATTGGCGCCACTAAGAACTTGCAGCAGAAAACATTTTTAAATTGTCACCTACAAGGTTTAATATATCATGTAAATCGTCTGCTGGACAGACATTCCACATGAATTTTCAAGCCTTATTTCCCTTATAATCAAGATGGATAAAACAAAATCTGTTGTCATAAGTGGCACAGCCGACCACATTTTTAAACAAGGTTTGATATTTAGGTGAATTGTCTGCTGCACAGACGATTCACATATATTCACATATATTTTCAAGCCTCATTTCTCTATTAGACTAATAATCATAATTTATTGTTTGGTAGAGTAAAACTTGGCGCATTAAGGGTATTGAGCTCCCCATACCCAATGCTTTAACAGGGTTCATACAGGCAAGTTTGAGTAAAATTCAAGGTCTTTTCAAGGACTTTCCAAGACTATCCTACAGTTTTCAAGGAATAAAAGTTTATGAAAATCCTGATTAAATTAAGTGTTAAAATTCTCCTTCAGGGATGCTAGACTGAGATAATGGAGACATTAGTACTGGAAAATTAGTATAAAATTGTTGTGCCTATATTTGGTGCAGCTTATGCTGCACCAAATATAGGCACATCAATTTTATACTAATTTAGGTCTCTATCAACAGTGCTAAGTGCTACAGAAAATAGTAGAATTCAAGGACTTTTCAAGGCATTTGAGTGATTTTCCAGTATTTTCCAAGGCATATTTAACTTTCAAGGACTTTTCATGCAAGCCCTCCAAATTCAAGTACTTTTCAAGCATGTGCGAACCCTGTTTAATGTCGAAATTAAAAAACAAAACTGATACTATACATAAAGTTTATTAGAACCATTAGTTTCTATTGTAATAAAAACAAAATTTGCGTATTTCTTTAATAAAAGTGTTTTTTAAACATACAAAACTAAATAAAATTACTACACAAGAGCATCACTGGTGACAATGGCATGGGTGAAAGTTCAAAACTTCCAAAATCCTGAACTTTAAAAAATCAGAATTTAAAACTTGGTGTAATATTCATTTATATTCCATAGGGAATAATGTTAGGGAATAATATCATATGTGTAAAACTTGGTGTATGCCTTCAAAAAAAAAAAATCCAAGTTTAATGGTCAAATACCTTTAGATAAACTGGAACTAAATCGGAAAAGCTATCATTATCTGCAGAATTCAGTATTTTGAGGCTGACTTTCTATGGAAAGTCAGCCTCAAAACCCTGAATTCAGGAATAATCCTGAAAATTTTCATGATAAGAGGAGACATACATTCCGATTTCACTGGCTTGTACAAAATTAACAGTGAATTGTCTCATCTTAGAACAATTGTGAGAAAAATGAGGGACCCTATATTTAATTTAAGACCATATGGAATTCCAAAATGCTTGATGTACATACGATCTGCTTAAGTCAGTAATTTTACAATTCATTTGACTGATATCAAAGGAATAACTCCCACATGTGTATTTAGTTCATTTTTTATATCAAATATGTTGTGAGTACTAAAAATTGTCGTTTGTATAAGCACCTGTAACATAGCTTTGATAAGAAATATATACATGTAT
>OZ026519.1:81496257-81516522 GCA_964019695.1 Loripinus fragilis
ACCCATTGATTCAATCATGGGTTTGCGGTGCTCAAAAGAACCGTCTCATTGAGACGTTCTTTTGAGTACCCACAACATGTGTTTTGGCTGAGAAATAATCAAATAATTTTCAATTATACACTCTTATCTGGGGGCCTTGGTCCAGGTAAACAGAAACTAGAGGACCTGAAGGTCCTGAGGCGCTCACCTGATCTCCTTTATAATATTAAAATAGGCCAAGGTCAACTACAGCTTATTTTGTTTTTCCATATATGGAGGTTGCAGCCATTTTGGTCAAGTGACCTAAACAATCTAAGGAATAATCCATCAAACAGTCCATTAATTTCTGAGAAAAAGATATTTAGATAGGTGTGTGGCAGTCCAAATGAGTGGCCTTGGATAAAAGGTCACAGATCAGCTTGACATTTGGTACTTAATATAAAACCATTGTCTCAATAGGTTTAACTAATATAAATTCGGATAAAACAGTTATAAAAAATGAAAATTTTAAGATTTTCTCCATATAAATGCATAAGGAATCAAATTTGACCTTGCCATAAAGTAGGTCAAGATCAACCTAGATTCATCATTTGTGCAGACCTGGTAGGGCCCACATCCCCAATGCTACATACCAAGTCCCAAAGCCAAAGGCCTTTTGGTTTTAGAGAAAAAGAGATATAAAGAGTTTTTACCATATATGGGCATGGTGGCCATGTTAGTCGTGTGACCATAACAATTTGTATAAGTTTTGGCTAACCAATCATAAGGAGTTGTCATATGAAATTCGGTTTCAATTGGCCACGTGGTTTCTCAGAAAACTATGTTTTAATATGTTGATGGGACTCCAATATGAGCGACCTTGGCTGAAAGGTCAAAGGTCAACCTTGACCTTTGAATCTTATTTATAGACACTAGATTGAACATATCAAGTGAGAATAATGCCTTTGGCTTCCACAGTATTCAAAAAATCAACTTTTCAAAAAAATTCCCATTCAAATGCATTAGGAAGCAAACTTGGCTTTGACGTTAAGTAGGTCAAGGTCAACCTAGGATCATCATTTGAACAAACTTGGTAGGCCCTACATCCCCAATGCTACATACCAAGTCTCAAGGTAACTGGCCTTCTGGTTTTGGAGAAGAAGATTTTTAAAGGATTTTTACCATATATGGGCATGGCGGCCATCTATGTCATGTGACCAAAATATTTTGTATAAATTTTGGCTAACTTATCATAAGGAGTCTTCACATGAAATTTGAGTTCAACTGAGCCAATGGTTTGTGAGAAAACTATGTTTTAGTTAATTGATGGGACCACAATATGAGCGACCTTGGCTGAAAGGGCAAAGGTCAACCTTGACCTTTGAAACTTATTTATAGCCATTGTCTCATTAGTTTTAACATCTCAAGTAAAAATACTCACTTTGGCTTTAACAGTATTCAAAAAATCAACTTTTCAAAAAAAAATCCCATTTAAATGCATTAGGAAGCAAATTTGACCTTGACGTTAAGTAGGTCAAGGTCAACCTAGGATCCTTATTTGAACAAACTTGGTAGGCCCCACACCCCCAATGCTACATACCAAGTCCAAAGGTCATCGGCCTTCTGGTTCTGGAGAAGAAGATTTTTAAAGGGTTTTTACCATATATGGGCATGGCGGCCATCTTGGTCATGTGACCAGGACCATTTGAACAAACTTTCGTTCCCGCGTCCTAAGGAGTCTCCATATGAAATTTGAGTTTGATTGGCCCAGTGGTTTCAGAGGAGAAGATGTTTGAAAATGTTGACGGACGGACGACGGACGGACGGACGGACGGACGGACAACGGAGTGACTGGTATACTATTAGCTCACCCATGAGCCTTCGGCTCAGGTGAGCTAAAAATTGCGCATAAAATTATTGATATTTTCTTATCCATCAGATTAAACATTTGTTTTGAGCACTCAAAAGAATTCACTAGTATACATATGTTTATGTTGAGAAAAATATTTTATTTATTACGCACTTTTATCTGGAGGTCTGATAAGCCTTTTCTAAAAGCAAAATCTTGCTTTAGAGAGATCATGTTTAGATAAACAAAAAAAATCTGCATAAAATTGTAAATATTTTCTTACCCATAATTTTTAGCATATGTTTTGGGTGCTCAAAAGAACTGTCTCATTGAGAAACAAGAAAATTATTATGCTGTTACGCACACTGAACTAAAAACCGGAGATACTTAACATTAACTGTATGCTATAATTTATTATAATATTTGTTTATATAAGAAATTGATTTTAATTTTTCAGTTGTTCATGGAATAATGAGCACCATAATAGGTTCATTTCAATGTGAGTGACACTCATGCCAGCTTTTTAATATACCATGACATTCATTATTTAAATGAGCCTCCAAAAATCCAAAATCATCATTTTACAGAGTCTGGAAACAAGCATTTTTATTGAGGCTGGTGGAACAAGCATAATATCTATCAAATTTCAACTTAATGTCTATTCTACCCCAGGGATCATACAAGCAAGTTTGAAAGAAATTCAAGGACTTCTAAAGGCTATCCTACAGTTTTCAAGGACTAAAAGTTAATGAAAAATCCTGATGTAAGATTTTTATTGAGGCTGCCAGGATCAAACTTGCGACCCCTAGATCTCTATCAACAGTGTGTATTTCTACAGAAAATAGAAGAATTCAAGGACTTTTCAAGGCATTTGCGTGGTTTCCAGTACTTTTCAAGGCATTTATAATTTTCAAGGACTTTTCAAGAAATCCTTCCAAATTCAAGTACTTTTCAAGCCCGTGCGAACCCTGTACCCTTATCACCCTTAATTGAGTTTTTAAGACACCAAAGTGTCATCTGCTGTTGTGCTTTGGAGGCCTACACTGCAAAAAGTGTGGAACAAGATCAGACAGTGCGCTATGAAAACTGACCTGTCACTGACCAGGGTGCAATTGTTTTCATGCAACTTGAAATTCATCTTTTGTATAAACATTTAATGCAAAAGACAAGATTTTGGGACTTTTTCTTGTCTTAAATACATGATACACAGATGTTAAATATAGGGGCCTCTAAGTTTTTTGCTTGATTTGATGCTATACGTTCGGTTCCAGTCAACAATTTTTTTCAGTTATGTTGGAATGGGTCTCTCTGTGTTGAACCAAGTGGGATTAATGTGTCTTGCTCAAGGAAAGAACGCAGTGCTGCCGGTTTGGCTCAGGGGCCTCAATGTGAAAAAACCTATCTTCACAGTTTGTGACCAGATAATTCTGCTCAGCTACAGAGACTAGCTAGAATTCTAATTTACATGAGCAAGTTTAGAAATAATACTTTCCAGGGAGCCAATAACAAAGGCACTGACCAGTCAGGAGTATGTGCAGATCTGCATGCTGGTCAGTCCATTCGTCATTTGTTTGCAACAAAGTCAGGTTTTTGGCACCGCAGCCAATATATTGTAAATTCAGAAACCTTCTCAAGAATTTTACTTTCACGAATAGCATTAAAAGACATACTCACGCTGTAAAAAAAGAGTGATCTCAAAATTTCTCGAGGGGTTTATTATCACAAACTTTGCATCAGAGAAGTTTCGTGAAAATAAAACCCTCGCAAAAATTTCCTAATTTACAGTATTGTGCGTTTGTTTGGTTTGGTTCTTTACGTCCCAGTCAACAGCTATGGTCATTTTGAGACTGTCAGTTCACCTAACCACACTTTTTTCCTTGGCAAGCTTGACTAAGCAGTTAACCAGTACTTCAAGCAAATACTTTCGCTTGTACATGTAACTGACAATAACCCTTCTTGAATCAGCGAAAGGTAGGAGAATGGCCATAGAAATTATTTCATGACCAATCTCCGGGAAAGTATGGGACCGGGCCAGGATCGAACCGGCAACCCCTGGATCTGCAGTCAGACAGGTTACCGACTGTGCTACTCCCTAGGGCTGCGTACCGGTTCACGGTTTATATCTGAAACCGGTTTATTAGGTTCAAAATATATATACCGTATTGAAAGTTTGTGTATCGAACAAAAATATTGATCATCATTTCAAGAAAGTCTGCATTGTTTCCTACTGCCCAAAATTGTATTTCCTTCCACAATCTATTCTATTTTGTGTTTAATTTTGTTTGTAAAATGAGAGAACAATGTTTTAAAACTTAACTTTACATCTCTCCATTAGGTATGATGTTTTTGTTCTGGAATTAAGGAAATCTCGGACAGGTACCCCACCATTAGGCTTGCATTACGGAGAAAACAATTAGTTGTATTTTAGGAGCCTGAGTTTTAAAGATAATAAGCATGATATTTTTGAGTAAATAAAAGCAAAAAAAATAATACAAAAAAGCAGCAACCTAAATATTTTTGTAAGGCATTTAATTTTGGCAGATTAAAAGATTACCTATACGTAATTTCAATAACAAGTTGGGCTTTTAAAAATATTCTGCAGACAGAGCAAAGGCACATGGAAGTATCTGTTTGAGTTTCAAAATAAAAGTTAAGCTTGCATTGTGAAGTAAATGTTATCAGTTAATTGGATAAAGGCTTTTAATATTGACTGAGGATATTTCACTTGAAAGGTCCTGGGGAAAACGTATCATATGATATATCGAATATCGATCATTTTGTATCGATACAAATATTGTATCGAAAGATTTGACTGATACGCAGCCCTACGCGTAGCTCGGTACAGTATTTTGGGTTGATGTAACATCTGCCTTATACTCACATCCTCATCATCTAGATCATCATCATCTTCATCATCACTGTCCTTAGAGACTTTCCTTTTCTTCTTGGGCGCAACGTCATCATCATCGTCCTCGTCACTGTCAATAACATTCCGCTTCTTCTGGTGACTTGTCATGTCATCACTGTCGTCTCCTGACCCCGGCGATCCTGGTGATCCCCGGGAGCCTGGTGATCCTGGGGGACTTCTGTCATTCCGTTCTCCCTAAAAGTACAATTGTATTTTGTGAAACATACTTGTCCATAATGATCATCCCGGACATAATTAGGAGGGCCACCCGTCATAATAATGCGGGCCAATACCCCAGAAATAGTTTATAGAATTCTGTCTTACTCAAACCTTTTGTCTACTGGATACCCATTAAAGCATACTTTGGCAAACAGTGAAGACCATGACCAAACCTGCTCTACCCACTATGAATAATTTTATAAGTACAAAGAACAAAGAAATACTAGACTAGTGTAGGTTGTTGTTTTTTGGGTTGGTTTGTTTTTACGTCCCAGTCAACAGCTATGGTCATGTTGCACGGTTAGTTCAGTCGACAGGCTTAACTTTGTGGATAACCAGTACTTTGTGCACATACATAACTGACAACAACCCTTCTTGAATCAGCAGAAGGGAGGAGAATGGCTGTAGAAATTATTTTATGATCAATCTCCACAAATGTATGGGACAGGACTGGGATCAAACTTGTGACCCCTGGATCTGCAGTCTGACATGTATCTGCAGTCAGCCACCAGTGTATGATCATATCTAATTATATTTCCATAAGCAAACAGAGTAGACCCTGATCAGGCAGCTCTTACAAGAGTTGTCTGATCTAGGTGTGCTGTGTTTGCAAGTGTTAAAAGGCGCCTCTATGAGCATCCTCGGTAACCCAGACGTGACCCATTCCGTACTCACTGCATTCATCACATGATGAATGCAGTGAGTACGGAATGGGTCACGCCTGGGTTACTGAGGATGCTCTATGAGGTAAAGGGTTAATATTATGGCCTCTAGCGGCACTAGACACATGTAGATGAGCATGAAAATTTCCAGGGGTGTAAATTCCCAAATAAGTTACTCGCCCTTCAAGTCCCAATTTTTCTCCAAGATGCTGTAAATTAGAAAAGTTCTACACAAATTCTCAAAAATTTTACTCACCCTGCATAACATTTTACTCGCAAATGTGAGCGGGCGAGTGGAATTTTACACCCCTGATTTCAAAAAACAACTTTACTCACTATATGTGGTAAGTACCAAAATTTTATGCACTGGCTAAGAAGTAAGAAATAAAACGAAATTGCATTCTGACTGGAAAAAAGGTGTGTGCTAATATTTTGACACACTTACATCACTCTCCCCTCCACTTGCAGAGTAAACGCTGCCTTCACTGTCAGACATCTTCTACCTCAGAGAACCTGCAAAAATAAAATATATCAATGTTTGAAGGGAAAAGGACTAACAGGGGCCCAGGGACCCAGTAGCCCAGTGCCCCTAAATTTTGGACTGGGCCCCTAAAACCAACTGTTTAGGGGCCCAGCTTGCCCCCAAAAAATGGGAGTATATACATGATGTAAAGGTAAAGGTATGTAGTATTGTCAAATATGACACTAGCTGTTATGAGTAAAGCAAATGCAATGGTGTGTAAATTCAGCCAAATCCTGGGCCCCTTAGTTTTGGGCTGGGCCCCCAATAATTTTGTTTTAAGGGCCCAGCTTACTCCTGGTGAAAAGAATTAAGTCTATATATCTGGATAATTTGGTTTGTGGTGTAACATCCCAGTCAACAACTATGATCATGTCAAGATGATCAATTAACCAAACCACACTTTTCCTAGGCAATCTTAGACTAATTCTTTGCCAACTAGTATTGACTAATAATCTCTGATGGTATTCCTGGAAGAATTTTTAAAAAAAAAAAATGATTTTGAAAAAAAGAAGCACAACACTGTATGTTACTTAAAGAGCTAAACTGTTAACCAGTACTCAGTGCTGGAAACTGATAACAGCCCTTTTGCTTGAAACTGATAACAGGTTACAGCCCTTCTTGAATCAACGCAAGAAGGAGAATAACCATAGAAAATATTTCATGATCAATCTCCTGGGGAAAGTAAAGGGCTGGGCTGGGATCAAACTCACAATCCCTGGATCAGGAATCAGACTTGTTACCAATTGCCCTACTGGTAGTCTGCCTCCAGACCTTATCTTTTTTTATAATTTTATTTCTTCTTAAGAAGGGACACAAATCTTGAACAGCTCTAAATATTTTACAGGCTTACGTTCCCTAGCTATAAAGATAAAATTTAGACTCGGACAAGCCTCTGCAGCCTCATTTTAGCTTTGAAACTCCAAATGGTGTCCAGTCAGTAGCTTAACAATCATAGAATACTCAAGCGACTATCAAAGGCTCAGATTAGACTGCGCGTATGCGCAGGCTGATCTGAGGCTTTGCTGGTCACACATACCACAATGTTGGAAATCTCATGCTCTGGCTTAAATATTGTTCAGCCAGTGTTAACAAGTGAGCTTGGATTAAAGAGGCAATATTAAGAGACATGATCGTAAAAACAATAACAATCAGGACAGGGGCCAGTCTACCCTACTGGGTCCAGCTAAAAAAACAAACAGAAGATCAATGACATGCCCAGATCCAGAGGTGGGACAATATACAGTAAATCTCTTATTAGTTCACACAGCAAACAAGACCAAACTCTGCTCTGGACCTTCATCCAATTGCTTATTCCCTATTGAAACCCATATAACTTGTGTATTTCCAGGGATGTCCGGACCCCTTGTCCCCTTACCCCATCTGGATCGGTGCATGCAATATTTGGATCAACTGGATGCTGTGACAAAAGTTAGATATTAGAAAAAGTTATAAAATTTTGAACCACCCTGAGTGTCCCTATATGTATACATGGTGTCTGGGAGAACAATAATAGTGGCCTGACCAGGATCCAAATGGTTTGTCTGGGTTCTGACAACTGAAAGTCAAATCCATTGTATTTTACCTTTTGCATTAAAACTTTACCTGACATGTCATCTGCTGATAACCTTTGCAAACAGTTTGGAACAAGACCAGGCCTGACATTTTGTCTGAGCCTGATCATGGTAGACTGTTTGACACCAGAGGTTATGACAAGTTGAAGTTGAATCGATGTATTTTAATTTTGTATTAAACCTTTACATGACATTGTCATCTGCTGATAACCTCTTCAAACAATTTGGAACCAGACCAGGCCTGACATTGTCCTGCCCGAAAATATCTGGACTGATGGGGGTCCAAACTGTTTGACACTGAAGTTGAACCAATGTTTTTCTTTTCATCTGCAACAAACAGTCAGTCATAAATCTGTGTAATCTCTTCCCTTAAAACTGTCACATCAAAACCACTGCAGAACAATTGATTTCTTTTAAATTACAGAAGGCGAAAAATTTAACGGTAAACTTTAGTAAGGACATCAGTGATTGATAGTTGTGATGTAATTCACCCTATTTAACTCTGATAGGTCAATAACCTGATTACCTCTAGCTGACCAATCGGAAGGTGAAATTACATCAACATAGGTGCAGCTAACATTTAGCTTCTGATGTTAGTCTGAATTTGGTCTTCACGGATATTGTTTCATAAAAATGGGCTTATGCGTAGCACCGAAAAGCGATATCGTTCAAAATAAAACAAGACAAATTCGACGAATTTTTATCCCCTGACGAAGGGTTGTTTGTGGAAACATGTAAATCACAAAACATATAAATCCTAATTTATCTAACCCTTAGTTCACCTTCAGTATCATTCAGATCATAACAAACTCCTGTCAAGTATGTTTTAGTGCTTAGTTTAATAAAAAGTATACTTACATCTGCAAAATTTCAATATCTGACATTTAAACCCAACCCCAGAGGTCAAGGGTGTGTGTAAATTCAAAGTGTTACCTTGCATGTAGGTCTACACTTCTTCCACTTTAATTTGATATGCAAAATGACCACTTTTAGAAAAGAAAAAAAAAGACTTTTGATACCAACCCAGGGGTCGTTGGTGTGTGAAATGACAGCATATTTGCTTTCATGGTGCTCTGTGCTCAATTCCCTTTAATTTGATATGCAACATGACTACTTTCAGACAAAGATATATTTTGACCTTTGACCCCCACCCCCTGGGTGGAGGGTGTGTCTGTGGGCAAAATATTTGCTACCATGTTGCTGCCAGAGTTGTCAGCTTTAATTTGATATATAACATGACTTCTTTCAGAAAAAGATATAGTTTGACCTTTTGACCCCACCCCCTGGGTCAAGGGTGTGTCTGTGGACAAAATATTTGCTACCATATTGCTGCCAGCATCGTCAGCTTTAATTTGATATGCAACATGACCATATTCTGAAAAAGTTTAATTTTGGTCTCCGCTCCACCCCCTAAGTCCACACAACGGACTTGGACCCAGGCCTTCAAACTGAAATCCCGTTCGATATGTTTCATATCTATTGCTGCTCTGTCTGCATGCAAAATTTTATCAAAAAATATTAATTGTTTTAGTTATTGCGAAATTAAATGAAAAAGTCAATAAGCAATGCTTATTAGATACCCCCCGCACAGTAAGAGTCAGTGAAAAAACTTGGCAAGTTATAGTTAAAACCAGCAGACCTTAGTTTTGAAAAGAAGATTTCAGTAGAATCTGTGCAAACAAAAATTATAAACTCCTTCATGCATATGTTTAATGTGTCTACATTGTATTGGCAAAGTACCAAATTGCTCCATCAAAAGCTGTGGTAGGAGTTGATCGGCCCATAAAGGCACTATCCATGCATATACAAAAGCCATATAAGGGAATAATTGTCTAAGTTCTCATAGCTGTCATTTTGTCAAAAATTATTTTTTGTAAACCAAACTCCTTTATGCATATGTTCAATGTGTCTACATTGTATAGGCAAAGTATCAAATTGCTCAAACAAAAGCTGTGGTAGGAGTTGATCGGCCCATGAAGGCACCATCTATGCATATACAAACACCTTATTAGGGAAAAATTATCTAAGTTCTCACTGCTGTCTTTTTGTCAAAAATTATTTTTTCTAGACCAAACTCCTTCATGCATATGTTCAATGTGTCTACATTGTATAGGCAAAGTATCAAATTGTTCCATCAAAAGCTGTGGTAGGAGTTGATCGGCCCATGAAGGCACCATCTATGCATATACAAAAGCCCTATAAGGGAAAAATTGTCTAAGTTCTCAAAGCTGTCATTTTGTCAAAAAATATTTTTTCTGAACCAATCTCCTTCATGCATATGTTCAATGTGTCTACATTGTATAGGAATAGTATCAAATTGTTGCAACAAAAGCTGTGGTAGGAGTTGATCGGCCAATGTATGGCCTATAATAGCATAAGCATAAAACCCTATATTAAAAGCCCTTTGGAACTAAAAAGGGAAATAACTCTAATAGAACTGGCCCCTAGCCCTTACTTTTTTGTCTTAAGTATTTGTCTTGCATAAATAAACATGTTTGCAAGGTTTGATGAAAATCTAGCAATGACTCTTCAAGATATTAAGAAAACAAAGCGTTACGGACGGACGCACGGACGGATGGACGCACGGACAGATGGACAACGTGAAAACAGTATACCCACCACAAACATAGTTTGCGGGGGTATAAATATTTGACCTTTGACCGCTTAGGTGGGGTCAAAGGGGGTGGGGTAAAACAGTGTTTCAGCTTGACTAAAATTTACTTCGGACATTTTGTCCGAACAGCCCCAATATTGTTCGGACATTTAGAATTTTTTTAGGACATTTTTTCGGACACTCACTCATGCATTTTATTTTTTTCCACCATTAATGGAAAATGTCATCTGCTTATTCATCTGCTCATGTTTTAGCCAGTATTTTCCCTGAAAAGGTTGTTTGAGCATTCACCTCAGCCTGGAAGCCTGATCACACTGATAAAATGATGCAGTCTGATCTAGGTCAACGCTGTTTGCAATATACTATATGAACAGAAGGCTATCAGAGTTTATCAGCAGGTGACTAAGCAGAGGACAAAAACCTTTGAAAATTTGCTAAAATGGAATAGAAAGAACATAATCTTCAAAATGACACTTTATTCTTAATGTGAATAACAGGTTCATTACAAATTTCAGATTCAAGTCAGTGAGAGCTGACATACTGTCCTTCAGTGACATAAGAAAAAGGCTGTTGGGTGCAATTTCTTAATTTCAGGTCTTGTTATACAAAACAATTAAAGAGGACCTGATCATCTAGTTGAAGATCTTCCTCTTTCTTTGTTTTCTATACAACTCCAATGCAGAATCAAAATCAAACTCAGACAGAGATTTCCCTGCAGCCTTAATTCTTATGAGAATGTCTTGTGTTTCTGGAGTCAGCCTGTTTCTGGTTGAAGTTAGGATGCTGTTCTGAATACTGAAACCCCTCTCACAACCAGATGTGTGTATGGGGCAAGTGAGAGCAAGATGGGCCAGTTTTATCATATTTGGATATTCATCTGGACTGTATTGATTGATCAGGTTCCACAGTTTCTGGGTGTCATCTCTGGGGTACATGTGAGCAACAACTCTTGGTTTCATTACTTTCCATTCTTCTATAGTAGCTTCAGGATCAATAAGGGGTGGGGAGGTTGTTGACTTTTCCTCACTCCCATCTTTCCATTTGTGTGTTTGAGGGAAACCATAATGAGCTGCTAACTTCTCAATCTGGTCATTGCCCCAGATATCTAAGTCTTCAGAAGAAAGGAAACTCAGTGGCCTCATTGACAACACACCAAAGGCTGTCATGATGTCAGTGCCACTAAACCGGTCATTGATGTTATCAACTAGCTTCTGAATGAACTTGCACTTTGCTGACTGGACATGATCTTGGGGACAACCTGATATTTCATGACCAAAGTATAGCCCATCCTGTAGATGTTCTTTCAGTAGTTGTTCATGGGGCCCACTGCCAGTCAGTAGCTTTTGGAGATCTTTAATGCAGTGGTCTATATTAACCTGAACAAGAGCAAGGTCAACATTTTCTTTCTGGAAGAACAAACTCAGCTTTGTCACATGAGGAATGATGTCCATCATTATGTATGTCAAGCTAATGAACTTAAGGCAAGCTAACTTTTTCTTTAAGTGTACAGCCTTAGGATCTTTGAGGGTGGTATCTGCAAGGTATGTTAATAGGGGCTCCAAGGTCCTGTAAACAGCTTGAAGGGCATCATAGAAAGACAGCCACCGTACACTGTGCACCTCCTTATATTTTAGCTGTGGAGCACTCAGAACCTTTTCAATTTCAGCTAGTCGAGACTGTTTTCCAGATGAGTACTTAAAGTAGTAGTAGATTGAGGTAATTGATTCCTGGTAATCCTTTAGGGCTGGGATATTTTCAGCTGCCTGGCTAGTGCACAGGGCAAGCCTGTGGGCTACACAGTGAACATTAACTAAATGTGGATTTTGTCTAAGCATCATACCAGTTACCCCCTTGTTTTTTCCAGTCATGACGCTGGCACCGTCAGACCCCAGACCCAAAATTTTACTTGCAGGAACCCCACGCTTATCCATTTCTTGGAAGATCTCCCTGGCTATGGCTTCCCCAGTTCCCTCTGTTATTTTTTTTATTTGTTATATACTCAGTGGAAACAGTCATGCTCTTTGGGTCACTGATTTGTGCATACAGTACTAATCGCTTATTTACAGCTATATCTGTACTCTCGTCTGCTAGAACGGTCACAGCTGGAGAGGCAGATAGTTTTTCCTCAAGGTCTGTTTCTAAGACTTTTGATATGGCCTGCAGGAATTCATGGGCAGAGTAGGAAGATTCATAAAGAGTTTTGCTGGCATCTTCGGACAATTTTAAATGTTCAATGTTAGCAGCTTTCATTCTTCTTAAGAACTGGATAAATGATTTGAATTTTATCAAAGCAATACCCTCAGAGGCAAGAAAATATGCTGTTTCTAGAGCAACAAGGATGCCCTTCTCTGATTCAGAATGGGCATTCTTTTCAGCATTTTTCATATCTTTTTCAAGAACTGGTGCAATCATTGCAGTTTGGTGGTCATTTGATTTTTGGTGGTCTTCCATGTTTGAAGTTTTGAAGTTGGAACTACCCCTGGTGAAAGCATTTTTTCTGCCCCTATCTGTACATATTTTACAAGTCATAACATTTTTTGAGGTATCATATTGAAGCCAGGGGTCAGGGATTCAGTTTGCCATCGGCCCTCGGACATAGTCCGAAAATAATTCCAGATGTCCGAGAGTTTGCTGTCCAGCAAGGACAGTTTGTCCGATACGATTTTCGGTAGCAATTTCGGAAAAAAAAAAACACACGTGACACAGTTCATGCGCTGTGATAAATTAATAGTCTTATTATTTATAAAACGATCGCTGATTGGTCAAGTTTCTTTATGCTGCTGACCGGTTCGCAGAGTTTTTACTTTTATTTACGCATTCGCTTAAGGTAACCAGTCACCGTGTATTTGTAATGCGCTCCCTGATTGGTCCGTTGACGTAGTTTCTTCCCTTGATTTTATCTCGCGAAGCAGACAGCACATTTGTATTGTCATTCACCGATAAATCTCCTAAAAATCTTAATTGCCGCCATGAAACAACAGAAGCTCACGTTTTTTATGCCCAAAAACACTGTGCCCACTGCATCATCACCTGAGCAACCACCTATCACGGCTAATGAGTCTGCAGCGGCGACCGGTAGTGGTGAAACCAGCTCCCCACCCACTTCCACCGTTCAACAACCGGTTTCATCATCAAATAAAAAACCAGCAAATCAATCGGGCCGCACTTACCGCCCAAAATGGGAGCAGAACTACCCCTGGCTTCAATATGATACCTCAAAAAATGTTATGACTTGTAAAATATGTACAGATAGGGGCAGAAAAAATGCTTTCACCAGGGGTAGTTCCAACTTCAAAACTTCAAACATGGAAGACCACCAAAAATCAAATGACCACCAAACTGCAATGATTGCACCAGTTCTTGAAAAAGATATGAAAAATGCTGAAAAGAATGCCCATTCTGAATCAGAGAAGGGCATCCTTGTTGCTCTAGAAACAGCATATTTTCTTGCCTCTGAGGGTATTGCTTTGATAAAATTCAAATCATTTATCCAGTTCTTAAGAAGAATGAAAGCTGCTAACATTGAACATTTAAAATTGTCCGAAGATGCCAGCAAAACTCTTTATGAATCTTCCTACTCTGCCCATGAATTCCTGCAGGCCATATCAAAAGTCTTAGAAACAGACCTTGAGGAAAAACTATCTGCCTCTCCAGCTGTGACCGTTCTAGCAGACGAGAGTACAGATATAGCTGTAAATAAGCGATTAGTACTGTATGCACAAATCAGTGACCCAAAGAGCATGACTGTTTCCACTGAGTATATAACAAATAAAAAAAATAACAGAGGGAACTGGGGAAGCCATAGCCAGGGAGATCTTCCAAGAAATGGATAAGCGTGGGGTTCCTGCAAGTAAAACTTTGGGTCTGGGGTCTGACGGTGCCAGCGTCATGACTGGAAAAAACAAGGGGGTAACTGGTATGATGCTTAGACAAAATCCACATTTAGTTAATGTTCACTGTGTAGCCCACAGGCTTGCCCTGTGCACTAGCCAGGCAGCTGAAAATATCCCAGCCCTAAAGGATTACCAGGAATCAATTACCTCAATCTACTACTACTTTAAGTACTCATCTGGAAAACAGTCTCGACTAGCTGAAATTGAAAAGGTTCTGAGTGCTCCACAGCTAAAATATAAGGAGGTGCACAGTGTACGGTGGCTGTCTTTCTATGATGCCCTTCAAGCTGTTTACAGGACCTTGGAGCCCCTATTAACATACCTTGCAGACACCACCCTCAAAGATCCTAAGGCTGTACACTTAAAGAAAAAGTTAGCTTGCCTTAAGTTCATTAGCTTGACATACATAATGATGGACATCATTCCTCATGTGACAAAGCTGAGTTTGTTCTTCCAGAAAGAAAATGTTGACCTTGCTCTTGTTCAGGTTAATATAGACCACTGCATTAAAGATCTCCAAAAGCTACTGACCGGCAGTGGGCCCCATGAACAACTACTGAAAGAACATCTACAGGATGGGCTATACTTTGGTCATGAAATATCAGGTTGTCCCCAAGATCATGTCCAGTCAGCAAAGTGCAAGTTCATTCAGAAGCTAGTTGATAACATCAATGACCGGTTTAGTGGCACTGACATCATGACAGCCTTTGGTGTGTTGTCAATGAGGCCACTGAGTTTCCTTTCTTCTGAAGACTTAGATATCTGGGGCAATGACCAGATTGAGAAGTTAGCAGCTCATTATGGTTTCCCTCAAACACACAAATGGAAAGATGGGAGTGAGGAAAAGTCAACAACCTCCCCACCCCTTATTGATCCTGAAGCTACTATAGAAGAATGGAAAGTAATGAAACCAAGAGTTGTTGCTCACATGTACCCCAGAGACTGTGGAACCTGATCAATCAATACAGTCCAGATGAATATCCAAATATGATAAAACTGGCCCATCTTGCTCTCACTTGCCCCATACACACATCTGGTTGTGAGAGGGGTTTCAGTATTCAGAACAGCATCCTAACTTCAACCAGAAACAGGCTGACTCCAGAAACATAAGACATTCTCATAAGAATTAAGGCTGCAGGGAAATCTCTGTCTGAGTTTGATTTTGATTCTGCATTGGAGTTGTATAGAAAACAAAGAAAGAGGAAGATCTTCAACTAGATGATCAGGTCCTCTTTAATTGTTTTGTATAACAAGACCTGAAATTAAGAAATTGCACCCAACAGCCTTTTTCTTATGTCACTGAAGGACAGTATGTCAGCTCTCACTGACTTGAATCTGAAATTTGTAATGAACCTGTTATTCACATTAAGAATAAAGTGTCATTTTGAAGATTATGTTCTTTCTATTCCATTTTAGCAAATTTTCAAAGGTTTTTGTCCTCTGCCTAGTCATCTGCTGATAAACTCTGATAGCCTTCTGTTCATATAGTATATTGCAAACAGCGTTGACCTAGATCAGACTGCATCATTTTATCAGTGTGATCAGGCTTCCAGGCTGAGGTGAATGCTCAAACAACCTTTTCAGGGAAAATACTGGCTAAAACATAAACAGATGAATAAGCAGATGACATTTTCCATTAATGGTGGAAAAAAATAAAATGCATGAGTGAGTGTCCGAAAAAATGTCCTAAAAAAATTCTAAATGTCCGAACAATATTGGGGCTGTTCGGACAAAATGTCCGAAGTAAATTTTAGTCAAGCTGAAACACTGGGGGTAGTTCTGCTCCCATTTTGGGCGGTAAGTGCGGCCCGATTGATTTGCTGGTTTTTTATTTGATGATGAAACCGGTTGTTGAACGGTGGAAGTGGGTGGGGAGCTGGTTTCACCACTACCGGTCGCCGCTGCAGACTCATTAGCCGTGATAGGTGGTTGCTCAGGTGATGATGCAGTGGGCACAGTGTTTTTGGGCATAAAAAACGTGAGCTTCTGTTGTTTCATGGCGGCAATTTAGATTTTTAGGAGATTTATCGGTGAATGACAATACAAATGTGCTGTCTGCTTCGCGAGATAAAATCAAGGGAAGAAACTACGTCAACGGACCAATCAGGGAGCGCACTACAAATACACGGTGACTGGTTACCTTAAGCGAATGCGTAAATAAAAGTAAAAACTCTGCGAACCGGTCAGCAGCATAAAGAAACTTGACCAATCAGCGATCGTTTTATAAATAATAAGACTATTAATTTATCACAGCGCATGAACTGTGTCACGAGTGTCTTTTTTTTCCGAAATTGCTACCGAAAATCGTATCGGACAAACTGTCCTTGCTGGACAGCAAACTCTCGGACATCTGGAATTATTTTCGGACTATGTCCGAGGGCCGATGGCAAACTGAATCCCTGTAAAACTTTGACACTACCATGCTTATCTCAGACCTGTTTACATTGAAAGTCGCGTACATGTTTGTGTACTCAAGGATGTTGTTAAGTGTAGTTTTGAGTAATTATGTGTAGTCCATTATGCGTGCCGTCAACCTAATGTAGGGGTTGGGGAGGAGACAATAAAAAAATATGCGGAAGAGCACTTTGGATCAGCTACCCTGGATCAACAACCAAGTAATACACTAAGAAAAAATTGGGCATAGCTTTCCCTGTATTTTGAATTTTCTTCGTCACATTACAGATATAGGCAAGACAGAAGTAAGGGGAAAAGGTGGGCGTGGTGCATTGGCTCATTACGACTTCAAGAGTCTTGACTAAGTGTCTGCGTCCAATACACAACCTTTCTCCCTAAATTAACTTTGATAGATATGAAAAGATACATACGTCAAATGCATCATGTGATCCATAGAGCCCCTGTGCCAGTGTAGTGTGACTCTCTAGCTTGCTTTGGGGTTAAAGTTTTTTCATTTGTTTGATTTATAATACTGGAAACTAGAACATTTATATGATATATATGACATATTTTATCAGATTTACTATCAGATCAGTGTTATTACTTTGTAAATAACATACACCCTATGCTAGCGACGGTAAAAAAATAGGTCGCGAAAACTCATTACAATTACAACATGCAATCAAATGCTACTTAAATTAAGTGTTCTTCAATGATAAAGCCTTTTGTCATACCTGAGCAGCTAAGGGTTAATTGACACTTGCTTACACAGCGTAACTAAAACGCTTATTTGTTTACAATCACAACCATGTGGTCACGGGTCATTTCAGACATTAAACATCAAAAACTATGAAAGCTTTGCTAAAAATCAGGACATTCTCATGTGCGTAGTTCTGTATTAGTGATCCGTAGCGAGTATTTTGGAAGCAAAAAAGCGTAGAAAATACGCAAAAAACGTAGGAGTAAACATGTCTGTTATCTACAGGCACTTGGCAATCATGGTTTATGGTGAGAAGTTGTTAAATATAACAGCTTTAATATAATGTGAAGATCATCACACAGAAAAGCTAATATAATTGCCTTTAACAAAACAAGGGCAATAACTCAAGTGTTAAGGAGTCGATTTTGACCAAACTTATAGGATATCGAGAGTCCATGGTGCTAATCATTTGTACCAAGAATGAATCAAATCGGACCATTTGGTACTGAGATATGGTTCCGGACAGCCAATAGTGTGGACGGACGACGCCAAAACTATATCCCTTCGACTCCGTCGAGGGATACGGTAAATCTTGTATTAGTTCGTACACTCGAATAGTTCGTACACCATAAATTATTCATGGCCGGTTAGCTCAAAATGTCATGTATTAGTTCGTACAGTGGTCATTTTTTCCTATTTGTAATTTTAATAGTTCGTACACAACGTTTTTCCGTTCATTTGGTCAATCAGTGTGTCTGTCTACGATGCTTTCGTTTTTCGTCGAGCACGTCACTTAACAAACATATCAGCGGAACAGGAGCGTTTCGCCTGTCAGTGCGATCGTCAGTGTCGCTTATGCGCATGCATCCAGCATTGATGCATGCCAAACTTTTTATTCAATGAACGTCGGACTGATGCAAATCGCGGAGATATTTTGTCCAGTCATGTAAAAAATCGAATACATGTACACAACCACGCGCGCGTGCACACAGTGGCGTCCTACGTGTCTGTGATCATTGAGCCTTTCTGGTCTTTCTGTGTCATAAATATGCCCAAGTGTCTTAAATTTTTTGAATCACTGGATCCGAGCATGACGAAACCATATCGGCTGGTGTTTGTTTTCAGCGAAGGCTCAGGGGAGCCTGTGCTTTTGTGCAATCTCGTCGGGTAACTCAAAGTTTTGGAGTGGATGAAGAATCTAGACACCTACGTACCCCACTAATTAGCTGTGCTTTAAATGTGCGTGCATCAATTTCATTTCTAAGTTTCACCAAAAGGCGCACGCAATAAGCGTAATAAAATAACTTATACATTGTATATCCGATGGAACTTTTTATCAAACAAAGACGACACTGATGAGCCTAGCGCGGCGTCCTCATGAAATTGTATTATCGGTCTTACACATTAATGATTCCTGTGTATCATCACACGTACGCACAGACGCACAAACCAAGGTGAAAAGTGATTTATACATGCTTCTGAATCATACTTTACATTGCGCTGTCTATGAAACGAGCCAGTTCATGAGATTATGGTAACTCTCGCACATGCAACCAGCGAAGGCTCAGACGAGCCTGCACATCCGCACAGTCTTGCCAGGGGCATATATGCTCACATACAAGGAATGTAGATGAAGGTGCATGTCTAAAGTTAGGCTTATAGTCCCACTAACACCGCAACAATTGCTTGCTTTCAGATAAGAAAAAAATGTTCGAAAAAGCCTCTCGTTTACCGTCCGTGTATATTTAAATTTGCAACTTTGTTTTTTACGCATTTCTGCGAGAAACTTTTTTGTAAGCAAACAACAAAGGCGCAGATCAGCCAGTTCTACCAATTATCTATAGAAAGTATGATAGCTAAACCTGCTACATGCAAAAAATAAAAATAAAAATTCCTATCAGACATGCGTGCGCGGATCCAGACAATTCCAACGGGGGGGGGGGGGGGGGGGGGGGGGGTGGGGGGGTGGGGGTCGAATTGCTTCTCGAGGGAGGTTCGTACCAGTTTTTCTTCTAGGAAACAAATGGCAGCTTATGATTTTCATGGGGAGGTCCGGACTCCCTGCCTCTTCTGTCTCCGCCCATATCAGAGTTTCAAACAGTTGGATTCACATTTTATTTTTTGCTGGGCCTGGTCAATTCACATGGGAGCGCAGTTGCTCAGTGGTAGAGTGCTTGACTCGAGACTGAAGGGCCGCGGGTTCGAGCCTCACTGGCGTAACTGCGTTGTGGTCCTTGAGCAAGACACATATATCCTAGCTTAGTACTGGTTCAATCCAGGAAGACCCGTCCCTGTATAACTGAAAGATTGTTGATGGGACGTAAAGAATCAAATCAAATAAACAAATGATCAATTCACAAACGTCTGCTAATTATATCAGCTGACGCCAAGGGCAAAGACAGCATGATCCTTTTTCAGATCAAAGAGACCGCGCACATCAATTCCGGCCACGTGTTGTTAAGTTTTGGGTGGCACGTGATGATGGCCTTGACGCAAGAAAATGTACTTTACACATTAAACAGTGGCCAAGTCGAATGGGGTTCATGCGCGGATCCAGGAATTTTTTTCAGGCGGTGGGTGGGGGGGGGGTCGAGGCTCGACGGCCAGAAAACAGTCTGGACAATGTTTTTTTAGTCATCAACTTATTTTACAATTTACAGAGTGGATCCAATGGTTTTATTGCAGAGGGGAGGAGGGGGTCCAACTTCTTCCAGGGGGTGTGGGTGTCCATAGAAACCCATATAACTTGTTATTTTCCAGATGGGGGGGTCCGGACCCCCTAATCCCCCTCTGGATCCGCACGTGGGGTCGCCTGACGCCACTGTTTGCTTACAGAATCATGGTCTATCAAAATTTAAATAAAACTGAAAAATACCACCCAACGACGACTAAACGGAAAAAAAGCTATCTCCTGCTGGTCGAGATAGCAAGTGCGGATCCAGAGGGGGGTCCGGACCCCCTGGAAAATTACAAG
>OZ026519.1:81516722-81533917 GCA_964019695.1 Loripinus fragilis
CAGGGCTTTTTTGTCAGATTGACCCGGACCGACCCCCCCCCCCCCCCCCCCACCCCCTGACGAAAAATCCTGGATCCGCGCATGGAAAGCAAGGTGTACACGGGATAGCATGGCGTTCAAACAGCAGTGCAAAGACTAGCATGTGCATCCAATTCTGTTTCTGGCTGTAAAAGAGTCAGTCAGCCTCAAATCACGTAAGACAGACTTTCTCATGTAATGGCTTTTCCGTGGTCAAGCGACCGAAGATGACAAAGTACGGGAATCCGGTTCTACATTGATTGCCATTATCATAATCTTAAAATGCTAACAGCCTAACACCGAGCTATATTGGGTCCGAGCTAACACGTAAGGGGGTGTGCGAACAAGCTGAGCATGTTATGTCGCCACGAGGAATACGACTATGATGGAGACTCGAACCAACCAACCTATGCAGAAATATAGGTGTTCATACAAAGCCCTTAAATGGAATAAGCATTCGCAAAAACGTAAGTTGTGGGTCTTTTTACAATATGAAGGCAGAGAAATGTACTACTCTGATTCATGAGAGTTCTGCGTTCCATTTGTTCATATTTCATATTTAGAAGTCGCCATTTTCAGTTTTCATTCCAAATCAATGAGTGTACGCGTACGTCTAACCTGTAGGACTGAATGTACGTACATGTATTGTCTTTTCTACTACTATGCTGCACTTTCGAGGGCTCTAAGAAAATAAGAATCTACATCATGACCAAAAACGAAAGCTGCGATATACATTGCTTTGTTACGTTGTAGAGCTAGCCGTCGGTAGTGAACAGGAGTTGTATTTTTGTTATGATTCCTCGGACCCGGTGGGTCCGAGTATGATTCCAATCAAGACAATCGTCATAGAAAAAGTCCGAGGTGACATCTCTTCCGTAAAGCAGGCCTATGTAAAGTTGGCCTTTAACCGGTTGATATCGCCGGGTATAACGCACATTGCATGTGAGTCGGTTGAAACGGCAATCCGGACTTTTTTGTTTGGTTGTTTATTTTCAATCTTTCACCATGCTATTAAGAATGTTAGTTTAATTGAAAATACTGATCAGACATTCAGCCTGTAATTAGGCTAAAAGGATAAACAGAAATTCCTCCCTCTTTGGCAATGTTCGCATGTTTTTGGTCCCGTTTTTCGATCTTCAGAATTTCATTTTATTAGTTCGTACAGTCCAGTTTCTCAGAAAAATAATTTTTATTAGTTCGTACACAGCGAAAAATAATTATTTTTTACTGTACGAACTAATACAAGATTTACCGTAATAAGACGGCATGTTCAAAAAGGACACCGTACATATTGGACATAAAAGTCCATTGCTCATATCATGGGGGAGAACACTGTGCTTTGATCGAAACAACTTTCAATAATTTATATGGATTGGATAACATTGGATTTGCTAACTTTCTGAAGGATGAAATCCCTCTATTATTTAAACTTCAAACTCTCAGGGTGTGCTTCCAGGTTGATGAAGGAACATATGTAGATCTAGTAGCAAAGAACTATCATCGGTTGCGGAGATTGTTAACTCATCCCTTCAACAGATGTTCCAAAAATTAATATAAAGGTTTTAGAGGGGGCATCTCCTGCATTCAGAAAAAGAAAGAAGCCGACATAGATGGCCATCATGTCGCTAAACGAAACCTTTTCAATTCATCAGAATTCTGTAACAAATATAGCTAGAGAAGCCAGAATGATCTCGAAATTAATTTAAAGCAAAAGGAAGTCAATATTCTATTTGATATATATAACAGTAAAGTGCGTGAATATAACCCACACATTTATCCAGACAGCGTTCGGCACAAAATGCCACCTGTGGATGGGACATACAAAAAAACAGATAAAATGCCATCTTACATTGTTTCTTTATCCATGATTATTCTTCAGAAAAATCTGATGTTTTAATCTGCATTATTAAACATGCAATGAAGACCACCAATAAACCCTGCTTATTAATATAGAAAAATGAGAAATGCAGAGGGTATGCAATCAAATTGCAGGCACTCGTCAGAACCGCCTCGATGAAGTGTAAGGATTTATAAGTTTATAGTTCAAGTCGATTTGAACAGAAATATTAAAGCCTTACATTTTTCCATCGAAAATCTTGCATTTATCAGCCATAAATTTAAAATCTTTAAAATCAAAGAGCTCTATAATGGCATGTTCGAGATGAAAAAATTCCAAGTCGTTTTGATACTGCATAAAAAAGGCAGCAATTCAGAGTTCTCATTTACCTGCTATTGAGTTTTTTTTGTATTTCTGCAAAATGGCATGTACACAGTTACACCAGACTGGCAGTCAAAAAAGTCTTTCTTGTTCAGTCATAAAACTAAGTAAATAAACCATGCAGTGTACGCACAATTTTAAAACATTGCAAAAACACACCTGTGTAACATAGGGCAAATTTAAGTTTCAAGCGCATCACTCATATATCAAAAGATTTCCAGAAGATTTCTCTATCTACAGAGGACAGTCTGCCTAGATTTAACATGATATAACAGTTTGTGACTATCTACAGAGTGCAGTCTACATCTACATCCTACGTTGATCAGTAATCTTTGACAATTATTCAACGGTTGACTTTGTTATTGTAGCACAAGAAAAGATGAAAAAACTAGAGAATATAGGCAGTTAGAAGTAATATACAGAATAAAAAGAGTAAACAGGTCTAATAAGATCTAAGGAAAAACAAAGAAACAAGAATTCTATAGGATAAAAAGACTAATAAATAAAAAGATAGGAGGAAAGTATTCCCAGTTGCCTTTGGCTCACCAGATAAAGACCACTCTGCCTTCCGTGGCGGTACCAGAGCCCTTACGTCCTTGACAGCACAGCTCCTCTCCTCGTGAGTTAATAAGCAGCCGGGCCCTAAACACTGCTTAGAAGGATAGGGGGATAACCCCTTCTTGAAAGATACCAAAGAAGGGGCCTCAGCAACTGATGCTGGAGGGAATTCCAAACTGGGATGGTGCGGGGGAAAAAGCTAAATTTATATGAGTCTGTGCGTGTAAATATCTGTCTTCTTAGAGTGGGATTGTCTGGTTCTTCCTGTTGAGGAGGCAAGATAATCGTCAGCCCTTATGTCCACCAGATCATTTATGATCTTAAACAGTAGGGTAAGCTGGATTTTTGTCCTCCTGGATCCGAGAGATTCCCATTGGAGAGCATCAAGCATCGATGATACACTGCTGGTGTTTCTGAAGCGGTTGGAAACATATCTTGCAGTCCTGCGTTGGATCATCTCGATCTTTTGTATTAGCTCTTTCTGGTTGGGGTTCCACAAAGATGCACAGTATTCCAGACTGATCCTGACCATGCTGATATAGGCATTTGTCTTGGTTTTGACGCTGGTGGATTTTAAGTTTCGACCCAAGAATCCAAGCATGCTGTTTGATTTCTTTGTGATTCGGTCGATGTGGTTTTTCCATGACAGCGTTGACTGGAGATCTACGCCCAGGTACTTGGTGGGGTCTTGTACCTCAAGAGTGTGTCCTTTTAGCTGATAGGGATCTGAGGGGGGAACGTGATCTAGTGACGCTCAGGGTACTGCACTTTTGGGGGTGAAATACCATGCCCCACTTATCTTCCCATTCTGCCAATCTGATAAGATCTTCTTGTAGTGCCTCTTGGTCTGCATGGTCTCTGATAGCGCTGAAGACGATACAATCGTCTGCAAACAGTCTGGTGTTAGATCCTATGTTGTCCGAAAGTCATTGATGAACAAGAGGAACAGTAACGGATTGAGCACTGAGCCTTGTGGGACCCCGCTGATCACTGGTGCACTTTCCGATTCTGAACCTTCAACAATAACCTTTTTAGATCTGCCTGTAAGAAAGGATGTTATCCAGCTATGCAGGTGTCCTCTGATGCCGTAATGGTGGAGTTTCCGTGGAAGTTGATTGTGCTGGACTCGGTCGAACGCCTTGGTGAAGTCGAGAATAGCCAAATCTGTTTGGTCACCTCTGTCAAGTGAAGATGATGTCGTTGATCAGGGTCACTAGCTGAGTTTCACAACTTCTCCTGGCCCGGAAACCATGCTGGCAATTAATAAAATTGAGTACCGATCTGGATGATCGGTACTCGAATCTAGTCCTAAATGCTTACATAAATCGCCGGGCACATACTGAATACTTAAAAATGATCTAATTCTTTAGTCCTTTAAAGTTTAGGCATATGGCATGTTTTTCTATATAGTATTAACACCAATATCTACCACTTCCGGTCTATGAAGTACCGGCAATACACATAAATACCACCAAACCGACATATACATTTACCAGTGTGCACATGTTTCATTATGCTACTGGTGATGATATGTTCAAGCATCTTGCAGCACAGGCAGGTCAGTGAGACTGGGCGATAATTGGCTGGGTCGTATCGCTGGCCTTTCTTGAAGACTGCAGAGATGTTAGCTTGCTCCAGTCCTCAGGGAAACATCCTGTCTGTAGTGTCCTATTAAAAACGATGGTCAGAATAGGGGCTAGTTCCTCTGAGCATTCCCTAAGGATTCGGGCTGCTATCATGTCAGGTCCAGTTGCTTTCTGTGGGTTGCTTTTCTGTAGTAGCTTTCTAACTCCTTGTTCTTTGACAGTGATATTGTTCATGTCAGGTAAAGGGGTTCCATCTGGGTCTGGAGTGGCTGAACTTCGGTCCTCTCAGGTGTAAACAGAATGATACTGGTGATTGAGTTTGTTGGCCTTGTCTGTAGGTGAATTAAACAATCGTCCATTATCCTTCAGTGATGCAATACCTGATGAGTCTTTGCGGAGGGACTTGATATAACTCCAGAACCGTTTCTGTTTAGGTTGGCATGCACATGTCTGCCGAGCTGAAACATGATACACCAATTGAGATTATACCAACACTGAAAGCAATCTGGCGAGATGAAACATGATGCACTGAGTTGAATCAAGATTTAAAAACTTCTCACAGCCAGTGTTGGATTTGAAAAGAAATGTGTTAACGCACTGTCTTTTTTCAAGGGGAAAGCTGGGCCCTTTAACATTTCTTTTAAGGGGTCCAGCCCGAAATTTAGGGGCACTGGGCCCCTGTTAGTCGGTTTTCTCGAAGAAGAATTTGGTGGTGTTGAATATAAGAAGAGTGTCAAAACAGAAGCATTCCCCACCCACTTTGTTTTCACAGTCGCCTGTGGTGAAATCATTGGCTAGTCTTCATAACTGTAAATGAGCAAAATGATTTAACTGGTGATTGAAACAGTTAAGTTCTTCTTTAGAAACCAATGATATTTACAGGTTTGTCCTTTTCAACACCGCTTTAGAAAAAAGATCAGAAAAGGTGCTTCTTCTGCGATTTTGCACTTTCTATACGGCGCTTCCGTTTTAGTGTAAAATCCATCTACAGGTATAACTAAACACCAGAAGGAACGTTTCTTCCGCGGAAGATCAGGGTTGTAAAGCAAATACCTCTGATACTGAGTCTGAAGCCTCGGGTTTTTTTTTTTTGGACTTGCATTTGTTCATTTCTAATGATATTGTTTCTACCAAAATTTATGATATACGTAACGATTTTGATCTTGAAATTGTCAACTTTCCTTTTCTTGTTATTGCTCTTGTTGTATGTTCCTCCGCACGATGGGAGCACCACTTGAGGAGTGTAATTTTTTTTTTTTTTTTTACCTTTTATCACTTTATTCTCCCCGTCATCTGACATACAGGGGGTTGGGGAGGGCCATCCCCCTGCATGCCTTACAAACTACAAATATGGTATTCTGATGGTTCCTTGCTCACATCTTTCGTTCATCTATCATGCATTTTTAAAGCAATAACGAAACAGCTGTACACAACCACGAAGGTGCCTTTTTTCTTGCATTTTAGTTTTCTGATAGATTTTGTGCCAGTTTAATAGTGAATCCTTGTAATGATTTGAAAAAGCTTTAAAATTACCACATTGAATTCAGCAAGATACTTCAGACTTATGTGTGTATTTGGTTGATGTTAATTGGCACCCTCCTGCTTGTGTTCCAGAAGAAACAACATATATAAGATACAACCAAAGAAATATTGTATATACCCTCTACATCCAGACACATGATTTGAGTCAAGCATGCAGACCTAATTGCTCAAATTTCAATACAGGGTTCAGGGTCTGTATTGCATCTCAATTTGCTGTCACTTTTCAATTGCCCCATTACCTGATTTTAAAGAGTCGATATTTTCAGAGGCAGCAGTTTTAAGGATAAATAGTTTTAATTGTTGTGTCTGAATATTTAGGGTAAATACCACTAGTGCCTTGTACAGGATGACAGGTGTGTAAAGCGAAAAAAAGATACATTTAAAAAGAAAAAAAAATACAAGGAAAAAAAGTGGATCTCAGACAACCTATTGCTCTCACAGCATGGCAGCACTTTGGCTTTTCTTTTATATAATAGATTTTATTTTGTTTCAATGAAGATCTGCTTTAGTCAAGGGTTATATTTATATGCTCAATGTATTGTATCTATCAGGTCTTTGTATTTGTTCCATGTATGTTCAAATTTTTCTAAATAGCCTTTTCTTGAAGCTGTATGTTGCATTAGAATGAAATAGTGTTTTAGTTTCTTTTGCAGTGCTACTATGGATAGGGGGTGGTCGAGACGTTTTGCAGCAAATATATAATACTTGGCAATAATAAAAATATGCAAATCAGCTGATGAGTATATACTCCCTATATTAAATATAAATAGTTCTTCAAGAAATATCAGATTAATATTGTTGTTATTTAGCCATATTTTGAACTCTCTAAGTAGATTTTGAGTTTCCTGGCATTGCCAGAGCATATGATTTATTGTTTCTTCTTCTTGACAAAAGCTACACCTGGGACTTGGTACATACTTCATATTATACAAGTACTTTTTTGTTGGTAGAATTCTATGATTTATTCTTGTTTGAAACCATTGCATTTTTGTTCCTAAAGAAAGTTTAAAAGGACAAGAATAGATTGCTTCCCAAGATTCTTCTTCAATATTGTAAACATTGTTCCATTTATGCTGGGATGTAGGTTTATCTAAATTTTGATTTAGGATTGTGTAGAAATCTTTCCCTTCCTTCTTGGTTTTAATTAGGATGTGTATATTTGCAGGCAGTAATGGCATATGTAGTTTTTTAGAAAAGGTTAATATACTATGTGTTCTTGCATAAGACACTATTGCCCGCTTTAGGCCTAGGTATTGAACAAAATTAGTTTTTGTATTAAAAGCGTGCTCAAATTCATCTTACGAGAGATATTCACCGTTAGCATTAACTAGATCATTAATATTTTTAACTCCTTTCTGATCCCAGTCTTTAATGTATATTGGTTTGCTGCCAATTGTGATGTTATTGTTATGGAAAATCGGACTTGAGAGAATGTAATATTCAGTGTTTTCACCATTAAGCTGGAGAACATCTGAATATGCCCGAAGTACATCGATCCAAAATTTATTTTTTATCTTATTTTGAACATCATTAGCATAACATCTTCCAGATACAAATAATTTGTTGAAGTTAATTGTATTGTTTACCACAGATTGCCAAGGAGTGTAAAATTCTAATATAAAAATGGTCGAAGAGGGCAGCCACTATTCCCTTTGTCGTAATTGAAGTTTCCTGACATGTATCTTGTAGAAAAAATATCAGGATATATGCTCAATTCTTGGAATCACGTCACGAAGATCTGGGTTGATGCGTATAATAAAGTCTTGACACACTTATATATTTTGTATATTCGAGCATTCCTTAAAATATCTGTTCCAAACTGAGTAATCAGACTCATGCGTAATGATTTCTTGTAGTTGTCTAACAGCTGTATGTCTGTATCCGTAGAAAGCTGGATATCTACAGACCAGGTGACGTATATCTTCTAGTAAACAATGCAGACACCTAACAAATAAAATAAACTTCCGATAACTCAAACACGCCAGATTCGATTTAGAGCGATAACGATCGACCCTAAAACGTGTTTAGAAAACAATAAATATCGAAGACAAAAATTTGTGTAAAAATCATGATAAAATAGATTGACCTAATTAGGCGTCACGTGACTCGCGAACTTTAGAGAAGACATCTAAAATGAACTAATCAAGAAGCGAGTAAATTTTTCAAGATATCTGCTTAACTGGCCAAGCTTACCAGCTTCTAAAATTGAATTCTGGGTGCTGATTCGAGTTTGACTCACTGTATATTGGAAAATGGGTGTCGAATTTTTGGAGAAACTTATTATTTAAGAAACTATAATTATATATTCTTGACAATTTAAAACTGACTTAAAAATCACTTTCTAAGCACCTAGAACGACATTGAACTAGATGTACCACGTGACGCCCAGCCTTAAGAGAGAGCATCATTTTGCAAACACTCACTTAAATGATAGTCATTTATTCAAAACAAGTCTACTTTATGTCATCTGCTGCCTACCAACGCGTAATTCTCGCTTAAATAATAGACATTTATTAGAAAAAATGGATCATATTACATGTACAAAATATGTAAAATACATGTATATATGTAACTAATAAAACTTCTATTTCAGCAGTAGATTAGCGAGGTCACAACGGGGGTCCCACCCCCTACCCCACCCAAAATTTAGAAACCAGCCAAAATTGGCAAGAAACGCGGGTTAGAGCATCATTTACCGCATTACCCCACAAATAACAAATTATCCTTACCGATGGCCGTCAGTCCCGACCATCACACACATATGCCAACCCCCAACCACCAAACCATAGCGCGTAGTAAAGCAACTTAAGGGAAGTTCTTTTTTGGATATTTGGAATTGGTAAACTGCTTAACTCAAAGTTTCCTCAGGGCATACAACTGCATCTGAGCCGGTTTTTCTGTTGGTATGTCGGTTGACGTTACGGCACAGCTTCAATACCAAAGATGGATTGATTGAGGACCAACAGGAAATATAGGAAACAACATAAAGGACAGATGCTCAACACAGATGAAGACTGAATTTTTTTGAAAATATGGCGACACGTTTGACATTAATAACAACTTACTTGGCAGCGAAGCGAGGGGATGGGCGGAGTTAATTAATACTCCTTCCGCTTCTCGCAGACCTGCAAACCAAACAATGGATTACTAATAACTAACAATTAACACTTAACAACTAATAACTAAACCCTCAACCAACCCCCATCAACTTGCTCTGTATGTTACTGCCATGCTTTTGCATGCCTCGTAAATCTAAGGTTATTATACACTAATGGTTTCACATGAAAAAAACGGAAGGTATATTATTTCGGAAGCCTCAAGCAAAATTATAAGATATGTTGCTGGAAGGACTCAAAACACACACACATGTTTTGAACCTTACCACACTCGAGCGGCGCCCTTTCCCCTAAGGATTTGCCCACATCCCCGCTACTAACCCCTGGATGACTAGGTCATTGTATGATTGGCCATCTTTCGGAAATGGAGTTCAAAATTTAAATTAGCAACAAGTGAGTTTACCACATAGGGAAATAATCACAGAGAACACCTGCTCCTCATCCGCTCCACAAAATTGCAATATAAAAAAAGAAAGAGACAAATAAAGAGGCAAAATTTAATTCCACAAGTCTCCTCAATTGGGAGACTTACTTCTAAGATCGACGTCTGCGTCTTAGTAACACCCAGCGCCTGCCAGCATATGTATACAAGAATTGGACGGAGAAGCGAAGTGAAACCTGGATGAGAATACCTTTAAAAACATCAGCGTACCGCTCATTAATATAAGAGCGGCAAACATAAACAAACAATAACAAAACTCCTTGCCCTTCCAGGCGGAATAGCTTATATCTTCAGGAACAGTAGGGGTGGCACTGTGCAGACGGAATCTTCATGTAGATCCCTACAAGATTGATGCCTGCTTTAGAACATTATCAAAATTCAACCTAATATTGCCCCACACTTTTTCGTAATACGGACAGGCGTAGGATAATGGCGGGCTACAACCAGAACTCCTTTTTCAAAGCCTTAATGGGTGCATAAAACTGGGCGTTTTGTGCGCGCTCTATATGCCAGAGGCAGGGGGCCGCACTACGCCATTTTGTGTCTGTCATACTGTCTTGACTGTTCATTGCAGCCTTGTGGTCACCTGCTGGGAGAGGGCTAACCTATTGGCTCTCTTGTATGTGATGTTTTCTTGTGTTTTTGTCACTTTCCCATGTGATGCCCTGGGTCAGGTGTGGTACTTGATTGCATCGATTCCTGATCTTTGCCTTCTTCCTTACTTTTAGCAAGATAAATCTATAAAATCATGAATTGTGATTTAACCAATAAATATTGAGATTTTTTCGGTGCATTATCACTGAAATCAACCAAATCAACCAAATCACCAAGGTATTCCACCTTTGAGAAAAGGAGCAGAAGTTGTTGTTGCCAAGTACCAGTGTGATAGTTGTAGTCACGTGCATAATACGTTGGTTCAACGTACTAGGTGGTTGAGCATGCTTTTCCACTGACGGGTTTGTATGCTTATGCTACGGGGCTAATGCCACACCAGCTAGCAATCTACATGGCCCCATATGGGCTGCACATGGCTAAAAAATACAATATGATAAATAGATAGTGGAAGTTCAGATCAAGCTAGTCTTGCATTACAAACAAGAAAATGAGTTGGGATAACAGGTTGAACTTGATTTCACCTTTTTCTTCATGGTGCTGTTATGTGGGACCCATATTGGCAAACCCCATATAGGATAGCCCATATGGGACCCATATATATGCATGTTTGCTGGGTTACGTATATATCTAGTCTGATCTTGAAAAGGCAAAATAAGTTAATGGTCAGTTCACGGATGTGTTCAATAAAGATTAACAAAGCCAGGTTCCTCTTCTAGACAGGTCTGCCCTTTTCATGGACAATATATGCATCTCCGAGGAAGGAATAACTAAACCTCTCAAAGGATTAAGCTCCTCAAAGGCTTAATGACTTGATGAGCTTCATCCCAGAGTTCTCAAGGAGTAAGCAACAGAATTAAGTCCAGTGTTATCGATTCCTGATCTTTGCCTTCTTCATTATTTTGGATATAGTGGCAGCAAGAGTACAGCACATCGTCTCCTCAGAATATGCATACACATGTAAAGTTTCACGACAGTTTTATATGATTCATCAAATATGACTCAAACAAGGATTTCAAACCAAAGGACTAATTAGCCAGAGACCTTTTACGTCTACAGCAGTTTTATTACCTCGCCTGTTAATCCCGAACGATGTTTAAGGTTATGGCCCAGTCATTGGTTTTAGAACAAGTACTTGAGAACCGAGTCAGGGAAAGTGGCCTTCTTGTTTGTGATTCATCGTCGTATGATGCAGTGACCTGTGAAGTTCCAAGATACATAATAAAATGGAATAGGAGCTACGGTACGGACAAAGTTTTCAGACCGAGGGAGATACTGGCTTGAGTGATCTTGCTAGTCGTGATACATCATCTTATAGCAGATCCACATGACATACTCCAAAACAGCACTGACGCAAGAAATAACCATGACAAACGTTTCAGACAAAGGGAGATAATTCAAAATCTGAGTCATCGAGAGTGGACTTTCTTTTCTTGCAGAACTCTCTCTTCTTCTGACACCCACACCTGTGAACTTTCATGTCATAATTCTAAAAGGTACACGTTATATGGTCTGGACCAGGTTTTCAGTCTAAGGGTGATAATATAATAATCTATTGTGAGTGTTAGGGTTGGATAGCAAAAATTGCACGGAGAATCACAGTTTGGCATCACAAGGCTTGTCCCTCCTGTATTCTTTTACTGACCGTTCCAAGGCAGTGCTTTTTGTGGATCATTTTTTTGTTATTTATCTGTTCCTTGCAGCCTTTTGGTCACCTGCTGGGTGTCTGTTGTCGCGCCTACCGGGGTTTAACTGTTGGATTTCTTTTTACTCTGGTATTCAGTTGTATGTGCTATTGAGTCCTTACCTTTGTTTTATCTCCCTTTTTATATCTCGATTTGTATGTAATAGGAGATAATACATCAATGAGCTAGGGATCTTTCATGCGAACCAAACATATACTTGTCTTGATCCACATCAGAAATAAGGGTGAGGTTGGTACCGTCAAACATGTTTAAACCCTCCTGTATTTTTACTGACGGTTCCAAGGCGGTACTTCTTTTGTGGATCCTTTTTGTTTTTTGTGTTTTGTGTATCTTACATACTGTCTTGTCTGTTTTTTTTTTGCAGCCTTTTGGTTCGCTACTGGAAAGGGGCTGACCTCTTGGCTCTCTTGTCTGTTATGTTTTCTTGTGCTTTTGTCACTTTCCCATATGGTGTCCTTGGTCAGGTGTGGTATTTAATTGTATTGATTCCTGTTCTTTGCCTCTTTCTTACTTTGCCTAGTTATGTCAAACGGTGATTATGAGGGACTATACAATCTATCATGAGTTTGAGGGTGGAATTGAAAGATTCGCCCCCAAGATCACCCAATTGGCAGCATGGGGCTTGTTGAGTGATGGCAAACGGTGATAGTGAGGGACTATAAGAATATTTCATTAGTGTGAGGTTGGGCCCTCCTTATCACTGTTTGTCATCATTCGGCAAGACTCATGATGCCAATCAGTGATCCTCAGGACAGATTTTTTTATCTCATTATACACACGATAATGGATCCTTTTTTTCTCTTGTTCATCTTTATATAACGCATTTTCCTTTTCATAACAGTACACACTACATTGTCCGGGCAAGGATTTTGGACAAAGGGGGGTAATTCTAAATCTGAGACAACTAGAGTGCCCTTTCTTTTTGTGACACATCAGTAACGAAAAGTCTAAACGGTACAACATATATAACAAGGTAATAGGAGAATGATGAAAAAAATGTTTGTGAGAATTCGCCACACGTCAGCATGGTCTCCTCAAGGTCATCGGCCAGTTAAGTTCCAAACATGACATGTTTTCAAACGATGCACAAGATATAGCCCCCATAGAGAGATGATTCAAAAACGTATTACAACGCTAAACATGACCTGAACTGTAGACTACAACTTTCACTTTTAAATATATCGTGTTTTTAGCTTTTCATACGTGCTACATCGCCTGAGCCTTCGCTGGTCGCATATCTGCGATAAGGGGCTGGCTCATTTGCTCACATTCAATTGAAAATGTACCCATCCACAAATATCAATAACTCCATCCTGCTTATAGCAGTGATCATGTGGTCCTTCTGGATGTTTTGGTGACGATATCTATAAGCGCCAGTCCGCTTACAGGTAGATGATGGCCCGCCACTTAATGCTTTGGGATTTTCCAGGGTTGGAGTCTACACCAGTATTCTTATAGAAACATGCAGCTTTATGATTTTCCAGGGGACTGTTGAGGGAAGGGGCGGACCCCCTTTCCAGCTCTCTGGGTCCGCAAATGATACCCATGTGCGGCCAATACCATCATTACTTAGTATCATATTGGTATTAAGCCTAGCTCGTTGGCAATATTGGCTTGACTAAATTGCTAAAGGTTGACAAATCTTAAATCAGATAGAGGTTCATTTATACCACCATTACCAACTTTAGCACGAAATATCTCATGATGTGCAAGGTCTACACTGATGTAGGTGGTATAAAATAGTTAAACCATGTTTGTCCGCCTGTACGTAAGATAATCCACTCGCTAAAGCTCGTGGATTATCTCCACGTACAGGCGGACAACCCATGGTATAACTATTACTTAAACCAGTGGTCCTCCCGAATATAGCTGACATATCCCTAAACAAAATGCGATTGGCCATTAGGCGTGGAAGTTTCGGTTATAAATATGACATTATCTAATCCAACGCATGCTCCATCAACCAGAGGACCTGAAGCGCTCACCTGATAGGGCAAGGTAAACCATAATGTGTTATTTTGTTTTACCATATATGGGCATGGTGGCCATTTTGACCACGTGACCTAAACAAATATCATATCTATATTGTTTTATCTACTGAATATCAAATATAAAATTTGAGTTCAAACACCCCAGTGATTTCTGAGATAATGATGTTTAGAAACATATGTGACAGTCCAAAATGAGTGGCCTTTGGGTTAAAGGTCAAAGGTCAGCTTGACCTTTGGTGCTTATATAAAACCAGTGTCTCATTAGGTTTAACATTTCTCGCAAGTATTATGATTTCCACTTGAAGAGTTATAGAAAATAAACACTTCAAGAATTTTCCAATATAAATGCATTAGGAATCAAATTTGGCCATGCCGTAAAAAGGGCAAGGTCAACCCAGATTCACCATTTATGCAAACCTGGTAGAGCCTACATCCCAAATGCTACATACCAAGTTCCAAGGCCATTGGCCTTTTTGATCCAGAGAAAAAGATATTTAAAAATATTTTACCTTACATGGGCATGGTGGCCATCTTGGTAACGTGGCTTTTAAGATTTGTTATAAAGTTACTCCTCTCAACTTAAGGAGTCTCCATATGAAATTTGAGTTTAATTGGTCCATTGGTTTCTGAGAAACAATGTTTTAGTATATTGATGGGACTCCAATATGAGCGACCTTGGCTGAAAGGTCAACTTTGACCTTTGGAACTTGTTTATAGCCGCTGTCTCATTAAGTTTAACATATCAAGTGAAAATAATGACTTTGGCTTACACAGTTTTCAAAAAATCCATTTCCCATTTAATTGCATTAGGAAGCAAATTTGACCTTGAAGTTAAGAAGGTCAAGGACAACCTAGGATCATCATTTGAACTAAGTTGGTAGGCTTCACATCCCAAATGCTACATACCAAGTCCCAAGGTCATCAGACTCCTGTTTCGGAGAAAAAGAGTTTTAAAACCTTTTTACCATATATGGGCAAGGCGGCCATCTTGGTCATGTGACCAAGCTATTTTGTATCAGTTTTGGCTAACTTATCGTAAGGGGTCTTCACATGAAATATGAGTTCAATTGGGCTAATTTTCATATGTATATATTTTCTCTATGTTTCCTTTGCACTTAAAGTCTTGGTAAATATGTAACGCTCGCCAAATACAAAACTTCGAAAACGAGGTCTGCAACCAAATCCACTAATATAATAAGCTTTCTAATTAGAAGCAAATGGAATCTTCCGTTAGTGGAATAGTTTATTGCGAAATGCATATTTGTTCAGCATTACCACAATTTGCCATTACCGTGTACAATATATTATTGGTAATCAGGAAAGGAATTAGAACTATAAGCATGTTGCTTCAATTCTCGTTATCTCGTTATTACGAGATCTTTTTCTTTCTATTTTAAAAGTGGACCTTCTAGGCCTTCGTACGTTCCAATCATTGTAACTTTAATATTGTTAACATATGTTTGATAATGTCAACTGTTTTTGCTAATAAAAATATGTTTAAACCAATTGGGCCAATGGTTTCTGAGAAAACTATGTTTTAATATATTGATTGGACTCCTCCTAAGCTGAAAGGCCAAAGTTCCATCTTGACCTTTGGAACGTATTTATAGCCATTCCCTCATTAGGTTAAACATATCAAGTGAGAATAATGACTTAGGCTTCCACAATTTTCAAAAAAAAATCAACTTTTCACACAACCCCCACCCCCATTTAAATGCATTAGGAAGCAAATTTGACCTTGTTATTAAGTAGGTCAAGGTAAACCTAGGATCACCATTTGAAGAAACTTGGTAGGCCTCACATCCCTAATGCTACATACCAAGTCCAAAGGTCATCTGCATTCTGGTTCTTGAGAAGAAGATTTTTAAAGGGTTTTCATCATATATGGGCTTGGCGGCCATCTTGACCATGTGACCAGGACCATTTTAGACAGACTTTCATTCTCGCTTTCTAAGGAGTCTCCATGTGAAATATGAGTTTAACTGGCCCAGTTGTTTCAGAGGAGATGATTGAAAATGTTGACGGACGGACAGACGGACGACGCCGGATGGACGCCGGAGTGACTGGTATACTATTAGCTCACCTATCACAGGGGTAACAACCTACGTCATAGCGTGGGTGTTGTAAACACGTAGTATGACGCCATCTTTGATTTGCAAGGTTAGTTTTTCCCTTCGTAAATGTCGTACAAATTAGTGTCTGTCAAAACTAAGCAGTGCAGGCGGTGCCTAACTTCACACTTGAACAGAATATACAATGGTCGCGTCCAGAAATGCCGTTGCCTTTGTAAACATTCACCCACAAAAATGGAAGTGGGTGACTGCTAAAATTATCCTCGTGTCTCCCGCTTCGATTCTTGTGGGTGAATGATAACAAAGGCAACGGCATATCGGGGCGTGGCCGTTATATATTCTGTTCAAGCGTGATGTTAGGCACCGCCTGCACTGCTTTGTTTGTACAGACACTCATTTGTTTAATTTTACGAAGGGGAAAACTGACCTTGTAAATCAAAGATGGCGCCGCACTACGTGTTTAAAACATCAATGCTATGACGTAGGTTGTTACCCTTGCTATCAGCCTTCGACTCAGATGAGCTAAAAATTCAACTGATTCCTGGGGAAAATGTGTTTGCAGTCCAATAAAGAGCTACCTTGACTGAAAGATCAAAGATCTGTCATGACCTTCATGACAGCCATTTTTGACCCCTACTGCTTAGAAAAAAATCCTCAAAGCTAAAATGGACAATAACTGAAATTACAAAACTCAAGTTTTACTGCAAAGTCCTAAAACTGTCCAGGAACAGAGCCTTTGGTTCATGCACAAATAGCGATGTTTGATTGATGCATTTTTCAGACATGTCGCTACTAAGCAGAGGATAATTGTCTTGCTCAAGGACACACGATCACACAAAACTGTGCCTCCGGTGGAGCTCGAACCCGCCACTGGGGCTCGAACCAGCAACCCATCGATATCAAGTCAAGCACCCGGGGGGGGGGGGGAGGGTACTCTCATTTTTTTCATACGTAGGCGTGTAATGACCCCCAAAAATTATCCACCCCAAAAAATATTTATTTTTCTGAAAACCCCCAAAAATATTGAAATTCAAAATTTTGAACCCAAAAATAAAAAAATGACCGAGCCTACGTATGTATGCAATTATCAGAGTACCCCCCTCCCCCCCCCCACGGGGTCATGCACTCAACCACTGAGGTACACTGTACGGTAGTCATGCTTTGACAAGATAAAGGATAAACACTCCATATGAAAAAGAATATCAAAACTATAAGCAACAAGGCCAGGTTCTGGCAAGCCGGTGCATACGCATAATCTCGTCAGCGTCGATGCGGCTTCAAAACACAGTTGAAAGAAGTATGTTAAGGTTAAGATGTCAAATTTGGATATGTTG
>OZ026519.1:81533940-81716533 GCA_964019695.1 Loripinus fragilis
AAAATAGTAACTTTCTATTTCTCAATTCCATTCAATTCATTTCTTTACAAACATTGTAACAGAGAAGCCGCCGTGGTGTAGGGGATTAACCTAGTATCTAGTAAACAAGGGGCCAATTTCATCAATAAAGATCGTACGATATATCTTAAATTGTGCGTACGTTGCTTTCTGAGAAGTGCGTACGTCAGTTTCATCAAAACATCTTAAATTGTTTGTAAGAACAAAAATTTGCGTTTCACTAAAAACGTCGTATTTTTTAATTTTGCCTAACTTCAGTCCCCAAATATCACGTGATTGCTCACGTGCGGACTTCATATAGCCGTGTAAAGTGGTTTAACACTGAGTGAAAAATACGTAGGTATGTGAAGAAAGTTTTAAAGAAAAAACATGTGAGGATCCGAATAAAGGCAGGGGGTCCGGACCTCCCTCCCCTTGGAAAATCACAAGTTCTATAGGTTTCCATAGATATATGCGGCAGTTCGAATATCGAATTACGAATATCGAATTAGCAATTTGATATTCAAAATCGTGCATTAAAAGTTAATTTTGATATTAAAAACTTGATATTCGGTAACTTTTCAAATGCTAAAGAAGGTTTTTGACCCAAATAAGATGAAAAACAGCGGCAGTTCGAATATCGAATTACGAATATCGAATTGGTAATTAGATATTCAAAATCGTGTTTGATATTGAAAACTTGATATGCGGTAATTTTCTGGATGCTAAGGAAGGGTTTTGAGCATAAAAGCATGAAAAACAGTTACAGTCCGAATAACTAAATTGAATCTCGAAAATCGAATATCGAACTAATTCTCAATTTGAATCTCGAATATCGAACTAACTTCTCAATTTGAATTTCGAATATCAAACTAACTTCCTTCTCAAATTGAATTTCGAATGTCGAACTAACTTCTAATTGCTTGATTGTTGTAATGCTCAATTACAGATCCCTTAAGAGGGACAAACTATTATCATTTGAATATAAAATAGATAGATCATATTGTATTCATTACAAAAATGGTACATGTAATGTTTCATAAAACTATGTCCCGAAAAGTACTCGTTTTCACACTACATGTCGAATGGAGTTTCCCAATTTTAATCTTTTGGACGAGCTCATAACCACATTTGGGGTGTTGTTTTTGGTGGTGTTTTTTATTCAAATTTCTAGCGAACAACAGCGGAGAAACTGATCCAACGCCACCTTGGTCATGTGGCGTCTGATCTGGATCAGCACTGTTTGCTAATGTCCCACAAATTGGAGGCAATGTGTAAATGAGTTAAACATCACACCCCGGATGCTTGAGATAACAAGTCGAAATTTTCGAAAACGTAAAAATCTTTCGAATGCAACTTGTAATACGGTTGGAATTGAGATTGTGCTAACCCGGATGTATGTCCCTTCATGGAGAATGTAATGTTCTACTGAAAACTCTTGTGAACAGCTCCCACATATACATACTCATACAAAGACATACGTTTTGAAACTTTATCGAATGTAGAACGTATGGTTGTTTGACGAAAGCACCATCGAGCTCATCAGTGTCGTCCCTGGCAGTCATGCAAATGGACGATGACTTACCCGTACATTTGAATGTGTTCATTAGTATGTTTAAGCAATGGTGACATGTGAAAAGTACAAAAATACCCTGTTGGTCCTTCCCTTAGACGTAATGGTTGTGCATAAATTCAGCTACTGACGGAGGCCATAGGCGAATCTCCCAAGGTGACAGTATACAGCGTAGTAGGGGAAGGGGTGGGAGAGGTTACTTGGACAAATAAACAACTCATAAGCACCAAGGAAAGGGGGTCTTATTTTCTCGTTTTGGTAAATGTAAAGGGTGGTCTTGATTGTAGTACTTTCGAGGTATTTAAACCTTTGTCGATTTTTTGCTCTTCAGCCTCTATAATCATGTAAAATGCAACAGCCTTGGTAGCTAAATACTTGGTTAGTAATATTTAAGACAAAGATGTCAGCTGCGGCACCTAAATATTTGTCTTAAATATACGACAAAAAGTAAGAAGTTCGCAAAGTTCAATAGTTTGATGAAACCCGATTTTTAACGTACGAACTTCGTACGATGTTTTTAAGACAAAACACGTCGTAAACTCGTTGATGAAATTGGCCCCAGGGGTCGCAGGTTCGATTCCCGGCTTCTCCCAGTCTTTCGGATGAGACTTTAAGCCGTTGATCCGTCTTCTGAGACGCCTTAAAACCAGAACCACTGCCGGTTGAGCCTTCGGGTGCTCCTGGATATAGAACCACAAACCCACCCGGCCAGTACTGGTACAGCCACCAAGGAACACGGCCACAAACAACTGACATTGTAACAGAGAAGCCGCCATGGTGTAGGGGATACACCCATGTCTTGTAAACCAGGGGTCGCAGGTTCGATTCCTGGTTGTCCCAGTCTGTCGGATGAGACTTTAAGCCGTTGCCCCGTCTTCTGAGACGCTTTAAAACCAGAGCCATTGCGGGTTGAGCCTTCGGGAGTTCCTGGACAATGAACCACAAAAAGCATAAACCCACCCGGCCAGCACTGGTTCATTGTAACATAAGGAGGTACAATAAATATCTGACAAATACATGTAACATGGCGGCAATAGTAATTATAATACTATTTGGAAAACAACAGAAAAATATCAATGTCATTTGAGAAACAAAATATGTGTCACTAAACAACCCAATTTGAGAGAGTACACCAACAAGCATACAGCGTCGATAAGCGTAGCATCATCATTCATCATTGATACTATGCCATTTCGGCGCCCTATCTCAAATCCGTGGTAGTTTTGAGGCCCTGTGCTCCCCTGCTCCTTAAAATAATGCATTGATCTCCCAAAATCCATGAAAATAATTTCCTAGGCTCCATAAATCCTTAAAAATAGTTCAGCTTCTCCCCTAATCCCCAATCCTTAAAAAGTTTTCTTTCCGTAGCATTAAATGCACTTACGTTGTACATTTCAAACTTTAAAGCTGCATAGTCTGTAACTTTTGATATTTTAATTTTGGAAATAAAGTTTCTATTTTTCAAGAACACAGTAAAAAAATAGAATTCAGGTATACATTTTACCAATTTCGTAAATCTTAACAAATTATCAGTATCAAAACAACAGCATTTATGTTAAAATTAACTGTCTATAATTATTGGAGGGACGCAAATAATTACCAACAAGAGAAAAACACACCTGTTTTATAAGATAATTCACTTTTCCGTGCAGCTTTCAGCTATAGTGAACAGATTTATTGTGAAAACAGAACTTAATTCTACTTTTACAAATGATTTAAAAAGAAAATAAAAAAAAAATCGGAAAATGTTCATAGTCGCAGACTTAGTCTCTTTAAACGAGCGTATGACTTAATGATCACTTAATATTTTGCGTCATACATGTAAAGACAGGGCTAGCCATGGAATACATGGCATATAATTATTTCAACGAAATCCATTAGATACATGATATATAGCTCAAAGTATGAGGCCATTCTTAAAATGCTGTTGCTGTTCCTGGTAGAGAAGGTATGGAGGAATGCTCTTAAGATTGGACAGGCCATTGGTTTTCTGGTGGGTGAGGGGCTGTTTTTTTTCCAACAGCTTAAAATTAGATTTTTTTTTCAGACAAATTGAAAGCATTTATTTTTTGTAACCACAAAGTCTTAATTATAATTGCAATACAGGCCCATTTTCGCGCATTTTAACTTCCGTTTTATCAAGTAAGATCAGTATCTTATCCTATCCTTCGGTAACCTCAGCATCAGCACTCTAGGGGCCCTATCTTATCACCTGAGTATCATGCATATGAACATCCAGAGTATAATCCCAAAACTTGACTTAATCAAGTGCGAATCACTTGCGTATGATGTGCTTGTCATCACTGAAAGTTGGCTGAAACCCGAAATTAATCCAAGCACTGAGAGTACCTTTAGTATCACTAAACAACCTTAATGTGACAAATGCTTGTGGCCCTGGTCTTATTAGTCCACGTCTGTTGAAGGAAGGTGTCACTATATTGTCGAAACCTCTATCTATTATATTCAACCGCTCATTACTTCAAGGTACTGGACGGATGCCAATGTCACTGCCATTTACAAAAAGGCAGAAGTCAAATCAGAAAAGCTATGGAAAGGTGTATCCACAAGCTCCTTTACAATTACATATCCGAAAACAACCTTCTTACATCTTTTCAGTCTGGTTCTATTCAAGGTGACTCTTCACTCTTTTAACTTTTACGCACATACCATTCTTTCCTAGAAGCAGTAGATAGTGGTAAAGAACTACGAGTTCTATTTTGCGATATCACCAAGGCCTTTGACAGAGTCTTGCACAGGGGGCTATTACATAAATAAGCTGGTATGGGTTTATCTGAGGGGCTTCTTCGCTGGTTTAAAAGCTATCTTTCACATCGACGACAGCGTGTCGTACTAAATGTGGTAGAATCCAATTGGGCAGACGTTCTTGAAGGAGTTCCACAAGGCTCTATACTTGGTCCCTTACTCTTTCTAATCTATATCAATGATATTTTAAATAATATTCGCTCATCTATGCGTCTTTTTTGCTGATGACACTACCGTCTACATAATTTTGATAATCCACAAACTGCAGAATCCATTTTAAATACAGACCTGGAAACAATTAATGGGTGGTCACACAATTGGCTCGTGGATTTATATCCAACAAAAACATCTACTCTTCTAATATCTCGAAGATAGCATCCAGTCTTTCACCACTCTCTGGAAATGAATAACGTTGCCCTTAACGAAACTACTAGCCATAAACATTTAGGGCTTACCATACATGTTCTTTGACAGAGCACATAAATAATATTGCAGAAACAGCATGGTCAAGATTAAACCTCATGAGATTACTCAAATTTAAAATCAATCGAAAAGCACTCAAAAAAATGTACAGGTTCTTATGTGGAGGAGCTTCTTCGTGTGTAAGTTGATTCTGGAGTGAGGTACATTATGTAAACTTCAGCAAGGATATCCACTAAACCATGTGTATGATCTTGAACATCATACTAAATTGTAACGTGGTTCTTCTTGGCTCAGGATGTGACAATATCTGTCCAATGCAGGACTCGCTGGCCTCTATCCGGCTAGTAAATAGACTACATATGGTGGAGCAGTCCTACACATTTGGAATGACAAGTGTGAAGTATGCTGAGACTTAAAGAGACTAGGTCTGTAACTATGAACATTTTTCGAAAAAAATATTTTCTTTTTAAATCATTTGTAAAAAATAGAATTTAGTTATATTTTCACAATAAATATGGTCAGTACAGCTAAAAACTGAAAGGAAAAGTGAATTATCTTATTAAAAGAGGTGTTTATTCTCTTATTGGTAATTATTTACGTCCCTCCAATAATTCTAGACAAATGATTTTTAACATAAATGCTGTTGTTTTGATGGTGTTATTTTGTTAAGGTTTGCGAAAATGGTGAAATGTGTACCTGACTTTGAGTATTTTTACTGTATTCTTGAAAAATAGAACCTTTATTTCAAAAATTAAAAGATCAAAAGTTACAGACTATACAGCTTTAAAACATTCGGTGTCTTGTATTTGTTGTTCATTTGCAGATACCGCTGCAAGAAACCCTTCAACAAATTCAGTGAATAGAATATAAACCTTACAAGGTTTTCTCATTATGCCACTCAGGCATGCGCTCAATCTTGATGCATAGCCACACAACTGGTCTTTTTTCAGTGGTTTTCAGTGGTTTTATAATACAGTAAAACCTGTCTTAAGCGGTCACTCAAAAATAGACAAAACAAAGGTTTTAAACACAAATGGTAGCTTGATGAAGGTCGAAAGTATTGCAGAATGCTCTCTTGGAGCATTCTGCAATACTTATGACCTACATTAAGCGGTCTTGAAAATCAACTTTTGGTCTTCTTTTTGAATGACCGCTTAAGACATGTTTTACTGTAAATAAAAATTCGTGACACGCATTGTCATACCACTGTTCTTTTTTCAGTTTTTTTTTTGTATGTAAACATTCGTGACACTATCTATAATCTTCCATATTACCATAAGAGCATCAACAAAACATTATAATTAAATGGTTCTTTTCTGAGACATTACTTCTGCAAAATTATAACCTTCTTCATATGCCATTATTAGGACCAATACTTCAGAAAAAGTACTACGCGACCTTGTGTCAGCGAGTTTTTTTTGGCGAATTTACATTTTAATATTTTCTTGCTAGCGGGGAATTTTGCAATCTGCTTTTAGTCTTTGGAAAACGTTTGTTCCCAGCTCAGGACCGATGAAAGTCAGTCCCTAACTGGATCCAGCCCATGTTGCACACTGATAGAATGTCTGAAAGAATCTTTTGAAAACTTTACTTTGAAAATGGTATTGTTTCAGTTTGATGACGGCGCAAGAAAGCCCATAGCAATTTCAGCCCACACGCTGCGCCCAGTTTTATGCACCCACATAAGCTTTATATAAGGAGTTCTGGCTGTTGTTCGCCATTACCCATGCCTGACCGTTTAATTAAAGGGTGAGACTTTTTGAAAATATTCAGAAGCAGGTCTTGATTTGACAATTCTAGCTGGTCTCTGTAGTTGTGCAGACTGGTTTGAATCTCATTTTTTGTCGGAAACCCCGAAGACAGGTTTTGTCTCATCGCGGGCATATGATTTCTAGTGAGGTGGCTCATATCATCGCGTGCCTTTTTGTCATTATTTCGTTGGGAAAGGGCAGCGGTGACTTAATCTAACAGAAAAAGAGTGACTTATTAAGGCTTCCGGGGCAGTAAAACAAGATAATGACCTCGTTTGTATCATAGACTCATAAGATAAATATGATTCTCCTGTTCTTTTTTCAGTTTAGTCCCCCCTTCGGCTTTCATTTACTTAGCACGCGATCTCTTACGTTGTTATGATTCATTGATACCTCTTTTTATATACGTAGGTTTTTCCCATTTTTGGTGTTCAATTTCGATATTTTTGGGGCTTTCAGAAAATGAATATTTTTGGGGGTATGAAGATATATTTATGTGTATTTTTAGGGGGTCACCATTAAACTGGACTGTTTTTGGGGTCACCACAAAACTGGACTATTTTTGGGTCTTTTCTATGTTTAAAGATGTCCCCATTTAAGGTCAAAGAACAGAATTAGAATATATAAATTTTAAGGGTTTGCAAAAATTCATTTTTTTGTATTCCTAAAATGCCTGATATTTTTTGGTAAAACAATACATGGTGGGATCGAGCCTACGTTGCAAGAAAATTGAGAGTATCCCCTGGTGGGGGTAAATTCCTTTAAAATCTTTTCCATTGTTACAATGTAGAAAAGAGGGAACAGCAGAATCAGAACCTAGGTGTGTCACATCCAGTTATAGCTAATGCATGTACGAATAAGGGTTAGGTGCATACTCTAAAACACTTACATAAATAAGGTTATAGCTGACGCATGTACGTGTCAAGGTTGGGTACATAGACCAACATACATATATTATTGTAATTATAGCTGACACATGCACGTTTAAAGATTGGGTGTTGTCACCAAAACACATATATAAATTGTGCATTACTCACGCATTAAACAACAGAAAGAGAATACGCAATTTGTTTGTTTGTTTGTTTGATTTGATTCTTTACGTCCACTCAACAATCTTTCAGTTATGCGGGACGGTATTCCTGGGTTGAACCAGTACTAAGCTAGGATAAATGTGTCTTGCTCAAGGACCACAACGCAGTGACGCCGGTGAGGCTCGAACCCGCGGCCCTTCGGTCTCGAGTCAAGCACTCTACCACTGAGCCACTGCGCTCCCTAAGAGAATACGCAATATTGATGTAAATATTATGTTGACAATAGGTCATATTTATTTGTTTACTATAGTGTTTTCAGCACTTAAGTGATCCCCGTTTTTTTGCTAATTATTCTTTAATGGTGATTTTAATTGAAAAATAAATTAGAGAAATGAATTTAGATAAAAACCGCGTAATTGAATTATTTTTTTCCTCATAAATGCGAGTTTTTGTAAAGGCTGGGATTAGATGTAATTTTGGCGTGTTTTTGCCGCTTCTCTTTGAATTAGTCCCCAAGTGAACCTAACGATATAAATAAAACATGGCTTATACCGGTCAGTGGAGGTAATTCGTCAGTCCTACAGATAAGAGTGCGTAACAGAAAATTATTTTTCCTATTTCTCAACCAAAAACTATATGCAAAAAATATTTGGTGTGAACTTAAAACAACCGTTTCGATGATACGGTTCTTTTGAGTACCCAAAAAACACGTGTTTAAACTGATGAAGACAGTCGCAGCTTCACGCTAAAATTGCTTAACTGGACCAATCTTCGCGCATTAGGCTATGATTCACTGCTTATACTGACTTATAAACTTCACTGTACATCTAAAACCGATGCATTGAAATGCCCTGTATTAAAAAGCGATTCAAGTAATAGTATTGTCTAAACCTTAAATGCTGGGTTGTTGTTGTCCTCTGCTGAATTTTCTTTCGAGATAATTATTTTCTAAAAATATGTCTTTCAGGAATACAAGTAGGTTTTCAAATAGTATGGATCCAGATAATGCCCAACATTTTAACCTGAACTTGGCTTCGGCTGTTGACAAAGTTTATCAGCAAAATATCTTGAGCAGGCAAATATTTGATGCTCTTGATTATTTAATGTATTTCCCCTATTCGCTATTTCTCGTCAACTCTCTAATTTGCTTAAATTGTCGTCATAAACTCTTTACTTACTAGTGTCGTCAGCTGAACACCTTTGCAAACAATTTAGTCCCAGATCAGACCCAACGGGCATGATCTGGATCCAAACTGCTTGACACTCTACTGATATTACCGATTTTTTTAGAAAAAAACAACAACACCAAAAAAAACTGATTTTGAAAAAAATATCAGCAGAGGACAAAACCATGGCAAAATACCTCGTAGGCAAAAAGAGTCGATGAATTGAAATGGAAGGTGCTACATGTACATGCAGGTTTCATGCTTCAGCCTTATATTTGCCTTCTTTCAATACGGCAAGGTCTAGGACCCATAGAGACTTTTACAATTGTGTGCGTGCGTGTGTGTGTCAAAGTGATGACGAGTGAGGTTTGCAGAATAGATTTTCGTTGAATCAGCGGATATAGATATTCCTGTAGGCCAGTATATCATCATAGCAATACAAATATACCACGTGTATCTATAGAGGTACACATGGGTATATTCAAAGGGAAAAACAACAAAGTTATTCTTTTGTGCAGGGGATTTGGGCTTCATTTACAAATAAGGGCGTCTCCCAAAAATAAGTTTTAGTTATGCAGTGTGCATTTAAATCCACATGCTAAGTGCCGTTCTTCTAGGTTCAATTTAAAGCTGTTTAAAAATGAAAAAACAGGGGTCACTTAAACTCTGGAAACACATTACTGATACTATGTGTAGGTACGAAATAAGCACGAGGACAGGGTGGTGGCCAAGGTGACGTTGATACGTTACGTTGACACCGCATTATTCTACGTTTTCCTGGAATTTTGAATAGAATAAGTATCAGTATTTGTAAACTCCGAAACTATCTAGATTGCGTGACCTCAAAGAGAAAGGGGCCACGGATTCTCGATGTTTCGGCTACGATAGCGTTGCAAACCAGGGTGACGTTATAATAGCACACTGTATCTATTGATAGTGCGTGGGTTTGTTCCTTTGCTACATCCGAGGTATTTTTCTGAGTGCTGACACAGGTTGGTCACTACAAATACTTTTTCCGCATTACAATTTTAGTGGCAGGATATCCGAAGATGGATCCATCCTAACCACATGGGAGCCTTAGCCATACACCCACGGGTGAGGGTTAATTGCGCGCTTGTGGGGTTAGGCAGGGTTTTAAAAGATCACTAAGAACTTTATAATTTATGTTTATGAATTCGAACAACTGCACAACACACCGAGATTCTGAGTAACCAATATTCTATCAGTAGATTATATTTTACATAATTGTCTCTATGTGTGTCCCCTCCGACACTAGGAGAGGTAGGCCGTAGAAGCCAGCAGATTCCAAAATCCAAGGGTGCAAACCAAGTTGTCCCCCTTGGACCACTATCAGAGTGGCGAATGGTTCATCTTACGGATCCAAGAGTGTTTTTTTTTCAAGTTAAGTGTCGTTTAGAAGTACATAAATACCGGGAAGATTAAATATTCAATGGACTGACCTAAGTGTCAGGACCACGCGTTACAAAGAAATATAAATAGACTGACCCAAGTGTCAGGACCACGCGTCACAAGAAATATAAATAGACCGACCTAAGTGTCAGGCGTACACGTTAGAGAATACAGAGAAGATCCCGATCAGACTGGCCCAAGCGTCAGATGGTGCAATCACCGAATATTGGAAAATAACGGTTCGGGAATTGTGTTAGAAGGGAAATTCAGCAAGTTTTTCTGCAGAAACTTTCGAAAAGCGCTTATAGGTAAGATTTATTAAATGTGTGTGTAAATTTTTTACGTTTCTTATTTCTGTCTAGTTGACGTACGTCTAAAACAGGACACTCTAAAGATTGATTCCTTTAAAACTATCTTAGAGTGGGAACGTGCTTCAGTAAAGGATGGTCAACTAGTCAGAAATAATAACGTAAGTATTGTCTTTGTAAAATTCATGTGATGTCGATGTTTTTAGTGCATAAAGTACTTAAAAAATTTTGTGAACTAGTTGCGTGCATTATTTTTCCCTGGTGGTATTGTCAACGCATAGCGGGGTCTTCCAATAAAATTTTCCCTCTTCCGTCTTGACCGTCTTTATGACGTAACATTCAGAACCATAAAGCAAGTGACCTTGTGCCTTGGTATGTAGCATTAAGAATGTAAAAATAGTGAGTATGATCAGGAAATACCACAATTAAACACCGCAGACAAACCCATAGCACCGCGAGGAAGAGCAACACAACCATCACCAGCTCTCTCTTCTCCATCAAGATGATTGCAAAAATAGAATGGACATAAAGTACATGTAACGTACAACAAAACAAAGAACAATTACAGAAACAATAAACAAAAAGTCAACAACAACAGAACCACCGCCTTAGAACGGACAGCAGCCTAAGCTTAAATGGGGGGGGGGGGGCTTAAATGCATTTTACTGGTACCAAATCTTCGCCCTAGATTCTTCTGTTGTTGATGTACAAGAAATGTTCAGCTCGCATGGAAGCTTTCTAATGTAAGTCTACCGAGGTTGTTCAAATGATGATCCTAGGTAAACCTTGATCCACTTAAAGGTCTTGTGAATATTAAAAAAACATTCTTGCCGCATCTCCAAACTGAATGAAAAGTCAGTAATGAGAGAAACAGAATGTTGAAAGCCACATAAAAATCCTGTTTTTCCTACTCCTGTTCACATCACCGTAAGACAGAGCACCGTTACTATAGTAGATAGTCTGGTCCCCTGCTCTAGACCGTTTCCAGATCTGTCAGTAGCCCGAAAGTGATTTTTACAAGATAAATTCTTGCTTTGCTCTACTTGCGGTCCCAATTATTCGTAATTGTTAATTAGAGTAGGCTGTGCAGTATATTCACACCATTTTCGTATACGAGGAAGAATCAGGGCTATTTACTTTGTATACTTGCCAACCAACTAAAGCTTCAACTGTATCTGCTCGGGTGTAAACGTGCGCACGCATCTATTACGCCAGAACTTTAGTAGGGACTTTAGTTCGATTCGAAGTGTGCCATAGATTTCATAGATGTCAGTAACTAAAACTTACGGAAGCCCTGGAGGGACATTTTTACTTATTACTTATCACTTACTACTTATTACTTATCACTTATTACTTGCTACTTATTACTTATCAGTTATTACTTATTACTTACTACTTATAAATTACTGCTCATTACTTTTCATATCAGGGAGCACAGTGGCTCAGTGGTTGAGTGCCTGACTCGAGACCGAGGGGCCGCGGGTTTGAGCCTTACCGCCGTCACTACGTTGTGTCCTTGAGCAAAAACATTAATCCTAGCTTAGTACTGGTTCAACCCAGGAAGGCCCGGCCATTTATTACTGAAAGATTGTTGATAGGACGTAAAGAATCAAACAAACAAACTTATCATATCATTTATAACCCCTATAACGGCGGGAAGCTCCTTTGTACATTCCCTGTAATAGCCGTAGCTGTAGTAGTAGTAGTTAAAGTATTAGTAGTCGTAGTTGTAGAATATGTGTAGTTGGTGTTGTTGTTTTTGCTGTAGTAGTAGTAGTAGCAGTAGTAGTAGTAGTAGTTGTAGTAGCAGTAGCAGCAGCAGCAGATGTATTATTGGTGGTAGTGACTGTAGTAGTAGTGTTGTTGCTGTTGCTGTTTTTGCTGTAGTAGTAGTAGTAGTAGTAGCAGTAGCAGTAGCCGCAGCAGCAGAAGTAGGAGTAGTAGTAGTAGTAGTAGTAGTAGAAGTAGTGGTAGCAGTAGCAGCAGCAGCAGCAGATGTATTATTGGTGGTAGTGACTGTAGTAGTAGTGTTTTTGCTGTTTCTGCTGTAGTAGTAGTAGTAGTAGTAGCAGTGGTAGTAGTAGTAGCAGTAGCAGTAGTAGCAGCAGCAGAAGTAGGAGTAGTAGTAGTAGTAGTATGAGTAGTGATAGTAGTATAGTAGTAGTAGTAGTAGTAATAGAAGTAGTAGTAGTAGTAGTAGTAGTAGTAATTTGTTTTGTTTGATTTGATTCTTTACGTCCGATCAACAATCTTTCAGTTAAATAGGAGCGGGTCTTCCTGGGTTGATCCAGTACTAAGCTATGATAAATGTGTCTTGCTCAAGGACCACAACGCAGTGACACAGATGAGGCTCGAACCCGCAGCCTCTCGGTCTCGAATCAAGCACTCTACCACGGAGCCACTGCGCTCCCTCAGAAGTAGTAGTAATAGTGGTAGTAATAGTAGTAATAGTAGTAGTAGTGGTGGTGGTAATGATTGTAGTAGTAGTTGTAGTAGAGAAGAAGTAGTAGTAGTAGTAGTAGTAGTTGTAATATTACAGCAACGACTTTTACTATAGCTATTCTACTATTACTACTTGTTTGTTATTACTTACTACTTATTTGTTATTACTTACTACTTATTTGTTATAACTTACTACTTATTTGTTATTACTTACTACTTATTTGTATAACCTACTACTTATTTGTTATTACTTACTACTTATTTGTTACTACTTACTACATATTTGGTAGCAGTAGTAGTAGTAGTAGTAGCAGTAGTAGAAGTAGTAGTAGTAGGACCACTACTACTACTTCTACAACTACACTACTACTACAACTACTGCTACTACAATCATTACCACCACTACTACTACTACCACTACTACTGCTCCTACTACCACTACTACTACTTCTACTACTACTTCTACTACAGCAAAAACAGCAACAGCAACACTACTACTACTACTACAACTACTACATTCACTACCACCAATAATACATCTGCTGCTGCTGCTACTGCTACTACAACTACTACTACTACTACTGCTACTACTACTACTACAGCAAAAACAACAACACCAACTACACATATTCTACAACTACGACTACTAATACTTTAACTACTACTACTACAGCTACGGCTATTACAGGGAATGTACAAAGGAGCTTCCCACCGTTATAGGGGTTATAAATGATATGATAAGTTTGTTTGTTTGTTTGTTTGTCTGATTCTTTACGTCCCATCAACAATCTTCCAGTTATAAATGAACGGGTCTTCCTGGGTTGAACCAGTACTAAGCTAGGATTAATGTTCTTGCTCAAGGACACAACGTAGTGACGCCGGTGAGGCTCAAACCCGGGGACCCTCGGTCTCGAGTCAAGCACTCATCCAATGAGCCACTGCGCTCCCTGATATGATAAGTAATAAGTAGTAAGTAATAAGTGATAAGTAGTAAGTTATAAGTAATAACTGATAAGTAATAAGTAGCAAGTAATAAGTGATAAGTAATAAGTAGTAAGTAATAGGTGATAAGTAATAAGTAAAAATGTCCCTCCAGGGCTTCCGTAAAAACTCATTCGATAAAGATTATTCCCATTTAAATGCAATAACTAAACTGACCCTACCGTAAAGGCGCACTTCGAATCGACCTAAAGTTCCTACTATAGTTCTTACGTAATAGATGTGTACGCACTTTTACACCCGAACGACTGAAGTTGGAACTTTTAGTTGGTTGGCAAGTAAACAAAAAATACTAACCCTGTATGTTCCACTTCAATTCTTCGTCGCAGACAAAAAGGATGTAAAAAACGGCACAGTGCTTTCTAATAATCAATTACGAATAAGTGGGACCAAAAATTATGCTAATCTAGGTTTATTTTACAAAAACATACCATTTTGAGGCTACTGACCGATCTTGAACCCCTCGTGCTAGATCTTGAACCCATCGTGCTAGACAGGTCTGGAGTAGGGAACCAGCTAGGGAACCTATCTACTAGAGTAACGGTGCTCCGACCATCTCCAGTGGGTTCGTGACGTCACCCTAGTAGCGACTATAGGTGTTCGAATCAAACTTTAGTTACTATAGTAGGGACTATAGTTCGATTCGAAGTACGCCTAAGTAGGCCATGGTAAGCTTTTGATGATCGTTTATAAAAAACAAAATACATTTGGGTTGTAACTCACTAACCCTCAATTTTGCTCGTACTGTCTTCATGGTCTTCTTGGATATAAAGGCTACATTATCTGAATTCATTTTATTAATTCATCCTTCCATTATAAACTGCAAACTTTGAAATCACGCAATCAATTATTTTAGAGCTGCGACAAATAATAGATTTTATTATTACCGTATTCTTTGCAAATATTGATTTGCACTCCGCATTTCCGATAGATCAAAACGGGTGAACCTAGTCATTAAAAACATTTTAAAAGCTTTCGTGTGTCAGTCTCGATCATAAACTGATTGGATAAACAAACCATGCCGTGTTATAACCGTTCTCATACCTGTAACATTGTCATAGGATGGGTGTTGGTTGGTTGGTTTTGTTGCTTTACGTCCCAAGTCAACAGCTATGGTCAATGCGGGACGGTCAGTTCACCTAACCACACTTTTTCCTGGGCAGGCTTGAATAAGCGGTTAACCAGTAATTCGTGCACATACTTTCGCTTGTAACTGACAACAACCCTTCTTGAATGAATCAGCGGAAGGGAGGAGAATGACCGTAGAAATAATTTCATAATCAATCTCCACGAAAGTATGGGACCGGACCGGGATCGAACTCGCGACCCCTGGATCTGCAGTCAGACACGCATCTGTAGCCAGACACGTTACCGACTGCGCTACGCGGCCCGGCTTATAGGATGGGTGTGAATATCATGACTGGCCATGACAGAAACCCCGCCTTTGTTGCACGTGAGTCACAAAGGCACAGACTAGCGCTGATCAATGCCTTTGTTACTCGCTACCTGGAAACCCGACTTTTTTTTTTGCATGCGAGCCACAAATGTACAGACCGGCCTGTGCATCCGAACAGTCCAATCAGTGCTTTTATTCGCTAACGGGGAACCCGACATTGTTGTTTGAAAGCCACATTTTAAGGCACACTTCAGTTTGATCAGCGCCTTTAAAGTTTGTTACTTGCTACTGTCGTGCCAAATCAAGAGTGCGGCGATGATATACTTTGTTTACAATTGTTAATTGCCTGTCAATGCATTCTTCCTCAAGCAAAACATTGGACGTCCTTCTGGATCCCAACCGTTTGCCATGATAGCAGATCACAAGGGAGGGAGAGAGAGAGGAAGATGCGGATTATTTCTGAAAGGGGACACACAATTTTGCCAATCACTAACAACAGACAACCCTCCCTTGCCCCTGAAATGTTATTGGACCTGTATCCTGTTAAATAAGATATCTTATATATCGACATCTTATCTAACATATTAATTGACATATAAGATATCTTATGTTATATTAGATATAATATATTAGATCTCTTATATATCTGGGTAAATAAGATATCTTTATTGACATATCGGATATGTGTGCGGCTGATCAGAGCCTTTGCGTTTGCTACACATATAGTATCCCTCTACTTTATGAAGCAGAAATTTCAAGCCTCTGCTGTACAACCTGGTTTTTTAAGACCTGGTCGTAAACCCCAAAGAATAGACATGTAGATATTTAGAGCATTTTTCAACACTATTTTGTATTTAAAATCATTTCATTGTAAAACATGTTTATCAATTTCATTTTTAATGTCGAGCATGCAATTCCATTTTGCTTTGCTTATGCAGTTGCTATATATAAAAGGAAACTATAACTGTTAATTGAACACATATGCACTGTCTCAACTTCTTATCTTCAGCCCAGGCAAGGTGTTCTTAATTAGCGACCACATTGGCAGGCAAATATCTGTCCTGCCCTGCTGTTCTTATTAACTTCCATCAATTATATCAGCAGCCTAAATATGAGGCAGGTCTGTGGTATTGTGGTTAAGACTGGATAGTGCATACTTTGTAAACCCAACTCCTCATACTAGTTGCATACAACCTTCATTTTATCCATATATTATTTTGTAGGTCTGTTACAGGCATTAAAGATGTGCACGAAGAAGCTTCGCCACTCATGAAATGTATGTTAATCAATGGCGAAGCTAGAACGCTGAAAAAGTTACGCATATCAAAGGGAGACTGCTGGATCAAGCAATGATTCTCTTCGATTGTGTCTTTTTCAAAGTGGGAATTTCTATAAAGGAAAGAATTAGCTCCCAGAGGTAGCGAATTCTTTCCTGTATGAGCAGTTCCTTATGGTATGGAAAATCACTTTTATCGAATTAAGTGATCTCCCTTGAATGTCACTATTTTTATTACGCACGTGTGTAACCTGCGAAATGGGTGCTACGCCAATACGTTTTGGCTTCATCGAAGAAATAAATGCCATAATCATGACAAAAATTGATCTTTCTATTTATTATATACAATTTTGAAGCACAGCAGATTTGTTGCACTATGACTTCATATCTATTTATGATGACATTGCATACTGTGTCTTCTGAAAACTAAACAAAGTGGTTGGAGTAAAGAAAATGAAAATTTAGCAAAATTCCGACTTTTTTGGATCCAAGGGGTTTTTGGGGAGCTAGGAGAAGGTCTACTTATTTTCAGGGAGCTGGGTAGCACTGGCAATTATTTCAGCAGAGCTTGGGAGCACTCATAGTTTTTGGGATTAAGGGAGCCCTGCCGAAAAGTAAAACAATTAAGTTAAAACATACCAACTTAAAGGAAAAGCCTCCATTAATTTATGTATGTTTCTGGGGGTGGGGTGGGCTGTTGGCGTTTCCATAGGAAAAACCTTTGATGCTTCTTTTAATTAAAACATGAGGCCAACAGCTTACAGTGTATGTATTTATGTAACAACGTCTAGTGGTGCCCTACATCAATCCTGCCAACCATAACCCTGGGGTCTAAATTGGCCACACCCCGGTGGTCTAGGCTCATCATGGAAAAAAAAACCTTTAAAAATCTACTCCAGTCATGAGGCCCTGAGCTAATACATTGAGCACGTTGCAATGCTTAGTGTTCTCCTATATAGACCCTGCCAATCATGCCCCTGGCGTTCATTGTGGCTAATTTCATCATGAGGCCAACAACTCAGGTGGGTAGAAAAGACTCATTGAGCCTCTTGTTTTACTTTCGTTTTTGAGTAGTTCGAATCGAAAGGGCTTAAAATGACCTACCTCATGCTGTCGACAATAAACCGAGCATTGTTCTGGTTTCCACGACATCGCAGCTTTAAATTGCACATCTGAAAAAAGAAAGAAATGGATTCTTCCATGTGTTTTGAAACCATACATATAACTTTGGCATGCGTGTATCCAGAAAGTTTTGTCAGTGGGAGTCCAACTTTGACAAAGGTTTTTTAAAAGTTTTTTTAGCTGATGAGGGGAGGTAGGATCCAAATACATATTTAAATGGCGTTTCGCTGGCGTGCCGATGTTGGCCAAATATGGAATACTGGCTCGGTAGCTTAGTGATTTTTCAGGGGATCCGGACCAATATTGCTAAGAAACCCTTTAGTTAAATAATTTTTCAAGGGGTGGGGGTCCGGCGTCTCATTGAATAGCATTACCTTATTTAGCAATGCTACAGTCACTAGGTGGCGCTGCGCAGCAATATGCGCAGAACGACAAACAAACCTGACCTCGCAAGATCTAGAAATACACATGTTGGTTTTCCGTTTATAGCAGAAAGATAACATTTGATTGGTCTGCAAAAATAACTGAATCTATTTTAAGATACATTCCCGGATGTGTAATCCTGAAAAAATTGTCGTCCAACACGCAAATATAACAAAATAAATCGATTTGAAATCTTCGATGGAAAAAAATACATATGATTACAGTTTATTACAGTCTTTTAAACATAAAATATTACTTAAAGAATATTTCGTCCTGCGATTGCAAAAGTGTTTTTACATGGATGGGTTGGACAAAGCACTTTTTTCGTTCGTTTTCAGACCTTGGTAAGTTTAACCGCGATGTTAAAAATCATTCGGATATGTTCTTTTTTTTTTCGCTATGCAGACCGGCTACAGCAATAAAAACCGAAGCGTCCCGAGTGTAAAAAGTCTGCAAAAACACAGTCGAAAATCAACACGAAGTCAACATTTTGACCATTTTTAAGTGTTTTAAAGGGTATATGAATAAAATTTAGACGTCATATTGCTAGCACAAATACTATTTGACATTTCTGTAGAAGCCCATTTGCGTGACATGTCGATTTGTGTATAAGAACGTGGTGATTTTAACCTCGCATGTACATCCTATTCATTCTTATTTCTATGATTATCATATTTTCATTTTAATTTTGCATCATCATCATGCATGGTACTATGTGAAATAATAATCTGAGATTATTTGTTTAACAATTTATAAATGTTTTTGTGAGTGCTGGCACTGATCATTTGTCCAGACTTCAATTAGCAATGATAATTGGAATGCATACCACCTTGCACTAAAATACATGTATATTCATGACATGATTCAGGATTTTTATGTAGATTTTTTGTTTGCTTTGAAATGGAATGTACACATGTTTCATTTATATCACAGATAGCAGTGCGTAAGAAGGTAATATCGGGTCCTTTATAGAAGGATGGAGGGGCTAGATGTACAATTTTTGATGCTGTGATATATTTTATAAAATCATGAGTAAGGTTTAAATGATAGAATTTTCATCTTATTCATGTATTTATAAAATATGTCAGGAAATTATTTATGTTTTATTTTGTATCATTGTATCATTAATTATTATTTCTTTCAGGAGCCTTGTATAAATTTGAAATTAAACCCCAAAACACAGTACCTGATTAAGTATCTAATAGACAATAGATACTAGATACATGAGACAGAATGTCTTGGAAAAAGCTTATTAATTGGCAGTATATGGGAAAATGAATGAAGAAGAATTAGTAATTTATATGCTTGATAGAATTGAGATAGATGGAGATGAGGTTGTTCTTAAAAGAATGAAAAAAGTCATTATTAGGTTGCGCAGAAACCGTAAGATACTAGAAATAGTGCAAGCACAACTTAATGCTATGGAGATTGGCCAGCCATCATTTGCACACCTGTGTTTGAAACTTGTTGAGAAGATGAAAATGAAATTCAGAAATAGTGCTTCTATGTCGGCAAATTGTGATATTCTTGAGAAGCTGTATTATTATGCATATGTTTAACTTTTGATAACTAAAAATAAGTCTTTCAAGAAGAAAGGTGGTGTAAATATTGTTATTAAGCCAACAAGGAATCAGTTTTTTTGTCAAAAGTTTTATGTTATTACTTTGTTTTGCCAATTTCAAGCTATACATTTCAATTATAAGCATAATTTAACTGTTTTCATTAATGATGAATGTTGTCAAGAACATATTGGAAACATTTGAAGTTGAAGGCACCATTTTAAATGACCATGCTATAAAGGCATTTGAACTATTCAAGACAGAAAAATTATCTGACAAACATCTTGGTTACCTCTTTAGTATGGTAGGTTCTGTCGATGAACAAACTATTAATATCAAAGCTCTAACCACTAAGTTATATAGAATTATTAAGGAGGCAAAGGGTAAAAAAGTTTCCTATAAAACCAATTACTTGAATTCTGTTTTACTATACCTGTACAGACATTATCCTTATCAAATGATGCACATACTAGTAATGACATAAATGAATCTAGTAATGAATCTATCAACACAAATGTTGTAAAGGAAAAAGAGGATCAGATAAATAGTTTGCATGCAAAAAATAAAGACCTTGTGATTAAATTAAGTGAAAGACGGTCAACAGTTAAACAATTACAAGACAAAAATAAGCAACTTTATAGAAAAATGGGTACACTGAAAAGAAAACTTGAATTAAGTTTAGAAAATAAAGTTGAAATTAAAAGATTGAAAAAAGTACATCTTCTTTAGAGAAAAACAATTTAAAAAATGAAGGAGCCTTAAAAAGCATTAACACATCAGAAAGAAATAAGTAGTAATTTAAAAAAAAAAAGTGTAACGAAACGTTAACAGCTCATGTTATGAATTTGAAGAAAAAGAATGATAATTTAACTAAACAATTGTCTGATACAGTTTCTAAGGTAGTAGAAACTAACCAACCAATTGACAGTCTTCATGTAGAGAATTCTGAGCTAAGTAAGAGTGTAAAAGAATTTGACATCAATAATAGTTATATGGAACACCTTTTAGATGATAATAAAGAAGTTGATCTGTTTGATGAGTCAACAAATTCTTTCTCCACCAAAACTATGGAGTGTGTGATGAAGCTAAGCAATTGCAATGTTGCGCATCATAAAATTCCAGAAGTAATTGAATCAGTTCTTGAGCTGGCAGATAAAAAGCCGAACAGATTACCGAAAAGAGCAACTATTGACTCTATGATATCAGCTAAATCACTTGTAACACAGAAGCAGTTGTCTAAGGTACTGCCATCAAAAAGAAATTTAACTGTGTACATAGATGAGACAAGGAAGTTCGGTAAAACATACAATACCTATATTGTGACAGATGAACATCAATCAACATATTTTCTAGGGTTAAGGGAAATGTATAATAAATCTGCTCAAACAGCCTTTGAAACTTTTCAGACAATATTGAAAGACTTAAATGATTCAGTAGTGGATAGTGAAAAAAATGTTGGTGACCTCATTGTTAGTAATATTGTAAATACCATGTCTGATAGGGTGAGTACCGAGAAGGCTTTCAACAATATTTTGGATAGCTACAGAAAAAGTATTCTTCCAAAAGTGACCAATGGCTGGGCAGATCTTTCTGAAGATCAACAAGCATCACTGACGAAAATGCATTTTTTCTTCTGTGGACTACATTTATTAGTTGCATTTGCAGAAGTGTGTGCAAAATGTTTACATGAATATGAGCATGTCAAAAAGATTAAAGTATTGGTTTAGAGAAAGATGAAGATATTAAATCTGAATTTGGTAACACATCAGAATCTGCAACAGTGCGGTTGATCCGGGCATGTAGTAAGTGTCTTTCAAGAGGCGGGGACGAAAGAAGCGGTTATTTTGCTGATTTCCAGACATACTTGTCTACTATTGGGAAACGCGTTAAATTTGTACGTTTTCATGAAAACAGATTTAACATCATATTTTTACTTGCTGAGGTTCTGTATTATCACAAAGATGATGTTGTTGCATTCTTTGAGAAAAAGCACATACCCATAAATAGACTTCAAAAAGCTGTTTTTATTGATGCTAAAGAGGACATTTTAATTTCAGGATGCAAAGTCCTTGGACTGATATCGAAATTAATTACTGCACCTTTATGGCGCATACTAGAAGGGGGAATGCATATAATGCAAATGAATGATCATTACCTTGTACTTTTTCGGTATTTGGACAGAGTTTCAAAGGATCCAGCTGGCTTTTTATCTGGAGAAGAATGCCCTTTTGATGAACAATACATACACAAGGAAGAAGTGTTTCAGTGCCTAATTAAGCCAAATGAAGAAATTGAGTGCTACGCTGAAGAAATCACAAAAAGTCTAGCTACTGCGGTTCGCTCACTGATTGAAAGGATGGTTGAGGATCACCTGCCAGGTGGAAAGTTTTCCAAAGTAACTGAAGAAATAAAAAATAAAACTTCTTCTGTTGTACCCCACAATAAGTTACCAGAGTTTGCATTTGGGGTGTTAGATTTTTATTTGAGATATCGACCAAATGCATCAACCCTGGTCAATGAAGCTTTTTTATATTTTCTATGAACAAAACTCAGGACTGGCTTAAATCTCTTGGTAATGAAGAAAAGTAAAAGCTCTTGAAAGAATGTCGAACTGATGGAAGAAAGTTTCCTGAAACTTTCAAATTATGTTGTAAAGAAATTCAGGAGCTCAGAAGAAGAATATTAGCTGAGAAAGCAGCTGAGGCTGAAAGGAAAGATGTAAAAGCGAAGAAAAAGAAAGAAGATATTGTAAAAAAATATTTTGTGTTACGGACTCTGGCAGTCAAAGGAAAGTATTGATGAGGCTATTGGCACTATCAATTCAAAAAATGAAAAATGGAAGCTGTAATGTGGCAACTATAGTTTCGGAAAGTAAATCTTGAGCAAAAGCACAATGATAAAACAATTTACAATTTCAGTAGAAAAGGTAGTAACAATAAATACATAGATCTAACAGTAGCAGAATTGACAGAAAATTTGATTAAACTTCTTGAAGACTCAATGAAAAGGCCAACCACAGAAAATCAGCGGAGAGGTGTTCCACTTTTGGTCGGTAAGAGGATAGAACACACATTTACTGATGATACATAGACTGGAAGAGTTATATCTGTAGTGCCAGGGTATCCAGATTGGTACAACGTTGTCTATGACGACGATACGTCTGTGTATACCTACAAACTGCTAGATGATTACAAAAATAATGATTTAAAAATTATACCAGAGGTATTGGAACAGGGTTGCTTTCTTCCTGTTGCTGAAAGCATGGTGTTCAGTTCCCTGATTCAGGAAGCATGCTGTTCAAACGCACTCAGTTACAATAACAGAGAAACAAATGAAAGTTACCATTATTTGAATTGTTTTATATGCCTATCTAATGTTACTTGTTTTGCAGCTTATATACCCTCTACTTACTTGCATGCTGTCTGCTATTTGTAACGTTTGCATGTTATAGAATTGCTTATAATTTGTTTAATATTTTGCTCCAATTTTATGTTCTATACCTGTTGCATTGTTATCTTTCAATTTTTGCCTTTGGTTGATCTGATTAACCATAGTTCATGTGTATAGAAATAACATACATTACACCAATAGGTGGAATACACAAGCATATTTCATATGATCCTTAGTAAATCAGATGATAAATCACTGGAAAGCATTTTTAATTTATTCTCCATTGCATAATATTTTCCATAAAAATCCAGTTTCAGGTAAAAGTTTCCAAACTATTTCAATATAATTATAACTTTGTCATTATTTCTTAAACAATGTGAAATATTTAAGTAATAATTGTTATAATTGTAATACAATGATTATTTTACAAAGTTTTTTCTTAAATTTAATTCATGATAATAGTATTCATAACAAACATGACCTAAATACATGTATTTATCTGTATTTCAGGAAAAGGGTTCGTCATACAACGTGTCAGAATAGCAAGTTACCTAGTCCAGTCCAGACAATCGGAGGGGTGCAAGCCAAGGCTTACATGGTAACTTCATCTATCAAACATTTACTTTGTCATTTTAAATTAACTAATAAGATATTAAAACAAAGAAATTAAAAATGAGGTCAGTTTTCCACATATTTCCTTAAATATGCAAAATATACAACAGTGACCCCAGGCTTACAAAAAAAATCACCAAAATTACATTTCTGCATATTTCTTTTTCAAATAAAGTTTTTCATGTATAAATAAACCTTACATCATAACATTGTGATGCAAAATATGTAAAAATTAACAATTTTAAAAGAATCTGTAGCATTGCTACCTTATTGTTAAACTTTGCTCTCAAAATCTGTCAATAAAGTTTATTCACAGCTTTGGTTATCATACTGCACGAAATAATCATCGAGCATTCTGTCCCGAATAGAGAAAACAGAAGGGATGAGAAAATAAGGTTTATTGTAAGATAAACATATTTGGGACATTTCAAAAAGGTCTTTTTTCTATCCGAACTTGATTCGATATTTTACTAATATTTTACTAATTGCGGTATTGATTCTGTATTTTGGTACGCTGTGTTTTAGTTTTGTCAGTCAGTATTAACAGACGTGTAATTCATAAATCATAAAGCTTTGCAACCTTTTTTGCTGGTGGGTTTTTAATACCCCACCTTTTCGTTGTATGTCTGGATGCCATATGTTTCATGGTCATTCTTTTGAATAACAAATCACATGTAATTTTGTGACATGTATTATTGATCATTTTCATTTAGTCATTTGGTAAATAAATGATAATTTCACTCATTCTTTGTTGTTGTCATTTGACACCTCAAACAAGCTTGTTCTTCTTGTTTATCTGCTGGAGAATATGTCGCAAATAAGGTTTATTGTAAGATAAACATATTTGGGACAATTCGACCTTTCTCTTTTCTATCCGAACTTTATTGATTCTGTATTTTGGTACGCTATGTTTTAGTTTTGTCAGTGTGATTACTATTTCAGTGTTAACCGATGTGTAATTCTTAAATCATGGATACCCAACATGCTTTGTAATATGTGTATATATGCACATGTACATGTATATGGATGTTTGTTTGTTTGTATATGGATGTGTGTTTGTTTGTATATGGATGTGTGTGTATGTAGGTGTATATAGAGGCTTGTATAGGGGTTTTAGGGATACAGGATATTTGCCATTTTACTTCCAGGGATATAGGATACTATCCATCTTACTTCCAGGGATATGGGATACTTGGTTCAATATTTTCGTTACTTCCAGGGATATTGAACATTTAGGAAAATTAATAACGGGGATATTTGCCAATTTATAAGGGATATTGGCCTGTTTACTTCAAGGGATATGGGATATTCGGTACCCCCATATACAAGCCTCTATATATGTGTGTGTGTGTGTATGTATATTCGTGTGTGTATGTGTGTGTATATGCATTCATTTATTGTATAGACTGTTTTTCTTTAATGTGGGCCTTTAAACATCCCACCTTATCGGTGTATGTCTGGATGACATATGTTTCATGGTCATTCTTTTGAACAACAAATCACATGTAATTTTGCGACATGTATTATTGATTATTTTCATATCGTCATTTGGTAAATAAGTAACAATTTTACTCAATCTTTGTTGTTGACGTTTGGCACCTCAAACAAGCTTGACTTTCTTGTTTATCTGCTGGAGATTATGTCGCAAATAAGATATATTATAAGATATACATATTTGAGACATTTCGAAAGGTCTCTTTTCTATCTGAACTTTTTTGATTCTGTACTTTGGTACGCTATGTTTTAGTTTTGTCAGTGTGATTACTATGTCAGTGTTAACAGATGTGTAATTCATAAATCATGGATAACCAAAATGCATTGTATGTGTATGTATGTGTATCTATGCACAAGTACATGTATATGGATGTTTGTTTGTTTATATATGGCTGTGTGTGTATGTAGGTGTATATATGTATGTGTGTATGTATATGCGAGTGTGTATGTGTGGGGAGGGGGAGGGGTGTGTGTGTGAGTGTGTATATGCATTAATTTATAATATAGACTATTTCTTGCATGTGGGCTTTTTTAACATCTCACCTTTTTGGTGTATGTCTGGATGACAAACGTTTCATGGTCATTCTTTTAAATAACAAATTACATGTAATTTTGTGACATGCATTATTGATTATTTTCATATTATCGTCATTTGGTATATAAGGCTTAAATGAAATATATGTGTGGTTCCTGTTGCCTACCTACCCTTATTTTTTTAACCCTACTCTAAACATTAAAATGGTCTTTGGAGAAAAAATACCTAAAATGGGCACATTTTCAGATTTTGTCACTATTTTCTTTGTTAAATGTTATAACAAAATTTAATAATTTCCCTACCTACCTACCCTAAATTTTGTTGGTATGCAACAGGAACCACACATATATTTCATTTAGGCCTCAGTGACAATTTCACTCAACCTTTGTTGTTGTCATTTGGCACCTGAATCAAGCAAGATCTTCTTGTTGATCTGCTGAAGAATATGTTGCAAATAACCAAATAGCCCAACTCCTCTGCAATAGTTTGTACACGTGCACAGACCAGACAATTTGCTTCTATCAATGTTTCTGCTGGCGCTACGGATTCCTTTAGGCAACAAACGCCCGCAGTCCTGATTCACAGCAGACCATAACCTGTACGTGATCTCTATTTTCCCCATGTACATTGGTACCATGACACTTATTAGCTTTATCTTGGCATTCACTCAGAAAAATCTGCTATAAAGCATAGCTTCAGATAAAGATTTTTTGAGGGTGAAATTTTAATACTTTTCTTACCCAACAATTAAACATGTGTTTTGGGTGCTCAAAAGAACCGTCTCATCAAGACGGTTCTTTTGAGTACCCACAGCAAATGTTCAAATTCAGAAATTAGGAGAAAAACATTACACACTCTTATCTGGCTGCCTGAATTAAAGCGAATCTATCGTTATTGAAGAGGCTGTTTTATAGAAATGAAGTAAGATCGCATCCTTATTGAGTGCCTTTATATTTCTGCTATTAGATTAACCATATTGACAGTGACTACCAGACACGTTGTAATTAGCGCACACATTTGACAATGCGCTCTTTACAAATGTATCTAGGAGGTATTTTGGTGAGGGCAACTGCTGGTCCGGACTACCAGACACGTTGTAATTAGCGCACACATTTGACAATGCGCTCTTCACAAATGTTCCTAGGAGGTATTTAGGTGAGGGCAACTACTGGTCCGACTACCAGACACGTAATTAGCGCACACATTTGACAATGTGCTCTTTACAAATGTACCTAGGAGGTATTTTAGTGAGGGCAACTACTGGTCCGACTACCAGACACGTTTTAATGAGCGCACACATTTGACAATGTGCTCTTTACAAATGTACCTAGGAGGTATTTTGGTGAGGGCAATTACTGGTCCGGACTACCAGACACACTGTAATTAGCACACACATTTGACAATGTGCTCTTAACAAAGGTACCTAGGAGGTATTTTGGTGAGGGCAACTACTGGTCCGGACTACCAGACATGTTGTAATTAGCGCACACATTTGACAATGTGCTCTTTACAAATGTACCTAGGAGGTATTTTGGTGAGGGCAACTACTGGTCCGGACTACCAGACACGTTGTTATTAGCGCACATATTTGACAATGTGCTCTTTACAAATGTGCTTAGGAGGTATTTTGGTGAGGGCAACTACTGGTCCGGACTACCAGACACGTTGTAATTAGCGCACATATTTGACAATGTGCTCTTTACAAATGTACCTAGGCGGTATTTTGGTGAGGGCAACTACTGGTCCGGACTACCAGACACGTTGTTATTAGCGCACATATTTGACAATGTGCTCTTTACAAATGTACCTAGGCGGTATTTTGGTGAGGGCAACTACTGGTCCGGACTACCAGACACGTTGTAATTAGCGCACATATTTGACAATGTGCTCTTTACAAATGTGCCTAGGAGGTATTTTGGTGAGGGCAACTACTGGTCCGGACTACCAGACATGTTGTTATTAGCGCACATATTTGACAATGTGCTCTTTACAAATGTACCTAGGCAGTATTTTGGTGAGGGCAACTACTGGTCCGGACTACCAGACACGTTGTTATTAGCGCACATATTTGACAATGTGCTCTTTACAAATGTGCCTAGGAGGTATTTTGGTGAGGGCAACTACTGGTCCGGACTACCAGACAAGTTGTAATTTGCGCACACATTAGACAATGTGCTCTTTACAAATGTACCTAGGAGGTATTTTGGTGAGGGCAACTACTGGTCCGGACTACCAGACACGTTGTTATAAGCGCACATATTTGACAATGTGCTCTTTACAAATGTACCTAGGAGGTATTTTGGTGAGGGCAACTACTGGTCCGGACTACCAGACACGTTGTTATTAGCGCACATATTTGACAATGTGCTCTTTACAAATGTACCTAGGCGGTATTTTGGTGAGGGCAACTACTGGTCCGGACTACCAGACACGTTGTAATTAGCGCACATATTTGACAATGTGCTCTTTACAAATGTGCCTAGGAGGTATTTTGGTGAGGGCAACTACTGGTCCGGACTACCAGACACGTTGTAATTTGCGCACATATTTGACAATGTGCTCTTTACAAATGTACCTAGGCGGTATTTTGGTGAGGGCAACTACTGGTCCGGACTACCAGACACGTTGTAATTAGCGCACATATTTGACAATGTGCTCTTTACAAATGTGCCTAGGAGGTATTTTGGTGAGGGCAACTACTGGTCCGGACTACCAGACACGTTGTAATTAGCGCACATATTTGACAATGTGCTCTTTACAAATGTACCTAGGAGGTATTTTGGTGAGGGCAACTACTGGTCCATTTGATAATGTGCTCTTTGCAAATGTACCTAGGAGGTATTTTGGTGAGGGCAACTACTAGTCCGGACTACCAGACATGTTGTAATTAGCGCACACATTAGACAATGTGCTCTTTACAAATGTACCTAGGAGGTATTTTGGTGAGGGCAACTACTGGTCCATTTGATAATGTGCTCTTTGCAAATGTACCTAGGAGGTATTTTGGTGAGGGCAACTACTGGTCCATTTGATAATGTGCTCTTTGCAAATGTACCTAGGAGGTATTTTGATGAGGGCAACTACTGGTCCATTTGATAATGTGCTCTTTGCAAATGTACCTAGGAGGTAATTTAGTGAGGGTAACTACTGGTACGTCAGCGAAACGCCATTTGGACGACGTTCCGCTGGTGGGTCCCGGTTGTGGCCGATGGTGGCCCAGAACTGTATGCTGGCTGGGTAAAACATAACGAGTGCCTGCAAGGGATTTTCTGCCCATCTCTAGGAGCCTGATTTCGGCCCATTCCCAATCGAAAATAACCACCCTTTTCCCAATACCATGTCAGTTTTTCCCAAATGATTTTTTTGACCACTACTATCTTTGAGAAACAATGACCCATATCAGAATGATACTTAAACACTTATGCTTAAGTGGTATGCTTGGCATAATTCAATCTAAAAATAACTTGATTTTGAGGATATATTTCTACCCTTCTTATGTTCTATGACGTTAATTTCTCCCAATTCTGATGTTAAGTCGATAATTTTTTTTTTCAATTTTGGCCAGGGGCCTTTTCCCAAAATTGCTGGAAAAAGCCTTGAGTGGAGATGCAACTTCAGAAACTCGTGCAAATTTTGACGGTTTGCTTGTCAATGCCAATTCGGTTAAGTGTATTTTTCAGAAACTGGCTTAGCTTTCATTAATTAAAGATTTGTTTATTGTTGCCATTATCATGTTAATAATGAGGGGCTGATGCCTATATTCAGCTCTCTAGAAATCAGGTTTCTTACAGGTGATGTCAATGTCAGAATTTTGAGGAACTGGGGTCTGTTGCATAAACCGTCATTAAAAGTTAACTGTCAGTTAAGTCGTCATTAAGTCGCTGTTAACTTAATGCCGACTTTAACTCTGTTGCATAAAAGTCCATTAACTTTAAGTCGGCATTAAGCTCCCGTTAAAGCTGGCATTAACTAAAGTACCTCAGGAGGTACTTTAAAGCTGTCATTAAGTATGGTTTTCACTGCTGTACATGTGCATTTCCATGATTTGCAGCCATTTTGTAATTCAATGAAAATTAGTAATCATAATAATAAAAAACAGCAAAAAATGAGCATTCAAATGATTATCATTATTATTTCAGAGTGACTATTGGCTTCCAGTGTCTAACTACAATACGTTATGGGAAGCAAGGGATTGTTTGGGCATGCCGGGGGGGGGGGGGGGCATTCGCGGATCCGGGGGGGGGGGGAGGGGGTCTGGATCCCATCGGAAAATCACACGTTACATGGGTAGATCTAGATCTAAACCCCCTCATACCCCTGACGAAATTTCCTGGTTCCGCGCATGGGGGGGGGGGGGGTGGGGGGTTGCAATTTATTTCACTGGAATGCATTAGAACAGATTGCCTAATGGAGGACCTGGCTCGGGGTGACTCTATACCAGCCAGGGGCTTAGGATTGACTGAAAATGATGGTTTTCACATAGCTTAGATAATACAACGAGATACTTAACGTCTTTTTGAAATTGACATTTTGGGCCTTGCTACTTTGCGAGTCGCAAAATGAACGTGCATCATATCACTGGGTAAGAATGATATAACTCTGGCCTTTTTTTGAGTGTCGGTGTAAACAACAACAGTATTGGCACGCGCGTTGTGACGTAAGCGGTGACATGCAATAAGTCACACTGTATAACCTGATCAATACGCGACGGCCCGAACACCGATTATCTTTTGATTATCATCCAGCCTGATCTCCTAGATAACAGGCCATACATAAATGGTGTGATTTTTTGTTGTTGCAATGCATGAACCACGCGACGTAAGGGGACCGGAATAGGGGATAGTAAGAAGCACACGTGTATCACAGTTTTGTACCTCATCCGATGACAACTCTGAAAGTATTTTTAATGTGATTGGTATGCTTTCTAGAAAACAATATTATATGATTCTATACTCGAGATTCTATAAAGAGTGCATTTGGAGAGAAAAAAAATAACAAATTGAACAACTACCATGACTACAGATGGTGGACAAAAGTACTCGTCACACTCACTGTTTTTGCAAAATTATTCCTGGAAAACTATTGAAGCTACAATTATGAAAATAGTACCAAATGATAGCAAAATTGGTTTTCGTAATAAACATACTTACAGTAGTTTACTGTTGTCTATCGTTTTCTTATACCAATCGCTTTACACTGAAGGACTTTAAAAACGCAAAAAATGAAAATTATTATTTTTTGAACCCAGAACATTTTTAGTCTTCTTTAACAAGTTAAATCGGCTGGAAATGACACTCTGCCTCTATCTTTACCATAAACCGGTGTTTTTATAGACAATGGCGACCACCAGCTACGCATCTGTGATTTACTATTTTTTGCACGTGGCGTCCCCACGAATCAATGGAGCAAAGTATTTCACCATTTCACATATAGCTTGTAGGTATACATGTATAAAAAACACAGCAATTTTAGTTTTATAGCTTTATTATTCGTGGCACGTTTGTCTGAACATGAACGACCTGGCGCAATTGGAATGTTAAAAGCTGGTGTGCGTGTTTCTGTCATCGCCAGATATTATAATTGCCATCCGTCAGCTATACAGCACATCAGAGATTGTTACCAGGCTACTAGGACAGTTAAAGGTTGACAGAGGCCTGATCAACTAAGAATGGCGACCGACATTAAGACGGCAACTAACGTCGATTATATCGACGATATTTACATCGACCATATCCGTTCCAGCTATCTACCAACACTGCCAGACGAATAGCAGGGCTCCGAGGGTAATTAGTTTCAGATTTTTAATTTTAAATATTTTATTACAATAACTTTAAATCATGCCCAATTTCAAGACAAATTTCAAATTGCAGTTTTAGAACCTAAGGGTATTGTCTTTTGATAGACTGATGCTCTAAAATTATTTATCATTTTGATATGAAATTTGAATCATATTTTCTTGACATATTGATGTTTATTTTTGCCAAATCTCAATAAATTTGATACATTAAAAAGTTGTTAATTTTATGAATTTCGATTTTTGCGTTTTTAAAGTCCTTCAGTGTAGCTCAAAGAAAAAAATATAATCATACCATTTTTTTGGATGGCGCTAACGTTAGCGTCACTGGAAAAATAGTACGCACTTAGATCGCGCGTTAGATAGTTTAGAACCAAAAGAGTATAATCAGTTTAATATTCAATTGTATATTGTTATTTTCTATTTGCTATTCTGTGAAATTGCACCCATGAATTAACTATTTTTTTTACCAAAAAAAATCTTGAAATACACTGTTTTATACAGCGACGTCATGGAGTGACGAATACTTTTGTCCTCCATATGTAGGCTATATGCATGCACTGTTGAACCAAGCTGCTTTCAAACATGCTTTTGGACTAGGTGTATAAATGATTAACGGTTAGCGAATTTTTATGGTTAATCTTACCGATTAGCGGAATGAGAGGTGCTAGTGATTAGCGAATTTCGGCCTAAAATATATAATTATTAGCGATTTTGGGCCCAAAAATTACCGACGCGTTTAACGGTTAGCGAATAGTTTAACCCATTTAAGGGGTAAAGCCTAGCGTCCTTTTTGTGGGACATTGGCAAACTGTGCAAAACCAGATCAGACGCCGCAAAATGCGGCGTCTGATCAGGTTCGCCGTTGTTTGCTTACAGAAGTTTCTTTTAAAAAATGAATACAAATGAGAAGGACATGTACAACCAAACAACCCTTAAAACAGAAATGGACTGGTCCAATTGATAGAAGTGGGAAATTCCATTCGGCTTAAAGGGTCAAACATATTTTATTGCCAAATATGATACAGCAATGGGGTCGGGTCACAAGTTCTCACAACATTTGTTACGACCCTTGCCCTAGTTAACGAACTCGATGGAAAAAAGTTATTACACTTCGCTTAAAAAAATACAGAAATCTGTTACTATTTACATGTACCGATTTTCACGGCTATTTTTTTTTACCCATTACTGATTTTTGGCCTAAACTTTACTGGTTACAGATTTTTTGCCAAATTTTACTGATTAGCGATTTCTGGACAATACATTTTACTGACTGGCGATTGTTGGATCTAAATTTTACAGATTAGCAGTTTTTTGGGCTTACTGATTAGCGCCATTTAGACCCTCATAGCTATGGTCATGTCATGTCAGGACAATCAGTTCACCTAACCACGATTCTTTACCTGGGCAAGCTTGAACAAGTGCTTCGTGCACATACTTTCGCTTGTATTATATAAACTGACAACAACCCTTCTTGACTGAATCAACGGCAGGAGAATGACCGTAGAAATTATTTCACGAAAGTATTGGGCCGGGCCGGGATTGAACTAGCAACCCCTAGGTCTGCAGTCAAACATGCACCTAGTCAGACACGTTATCGACTGCACTACGCCGCCCGGTGTCACTGTCTTGTGTCCCTGAAAATTCGTGGTCACCGCCTACACGGTGTGGTATTGCCCGGGTATTGTCTTTAACGGTGCCTTTTCAATTATTTCTCTTAGACCCATCCATTTTATGGAGTAAGATGTGAGCATATGCGTGCGCTGTGTGAATAAACATATAAGCAATGCTATTAATCAATAGCAAAAAATGGATAATAAGATGAAATAAAAAATAAATAACAGCTTGTAGTGTTTTTTTCCCTGAGCACCCCGGCTTTCCCTGCCATACCAACAGGCTGTGACGACATTGTCTGTATTGGCCGGGATGCCCAGGGGGGGGGGGGGGGGGGGGGGGTACTATTATTTTTTCTGCATACGTAGGCTCGGACCCAGCATCTGCCCTTCACCCCAAAAAAATATCAGGAATTTCAAGCACCCCAAAAAAAAAAATATTTAAAATTTTAGCAACCCCAAAAAATATCCCCAATTCTGTACCTAGACCTCAAAACGCATAGAAATGACCTCTAAATATAGTCCAATTTTGTGATACCTTGTGTCCTTGAGCAAGACCCATTAACAAATCCTTGCTTAGTTCTGGGTCAACAAAGGAAGACCCGCCCGACATAACTGAAAAATTTGTGTACTGAGACGTGAGCTGGAAGGGGTGCGCCGTTTTAAGTCACTGGCGGAAAATACAACAATGTCAACATGCATGTTCCATGGAAACGGATGTAAACAAAACAGCCGATGGTTTTAAAAACGTTTTTGACACATCGTCGCATGTGCATTAGGCTTACAGCCTTTCAACCATTTCTTTTATGGAACTATAACATCCTGATCTAGAACTGATGATGGGGTGAAGCCCGTGTTTTTTCTAAAGTGAAATAAACGAAAGAAGCGGGTCACAAGAAAACTAAACTTACTGATTTAGTCCTAACATAGGACGAACCGTCTTTCAACTCGAACAGCATCTTTACGGCGCAAAATAGCATAAACTGACATTTTCGGGATTTTATCCAGATTGTTTTTCTGCAAAGAAGTTTGTTTTTCCATATTCGCTATACATGCCAGTTGCAATTTATAGTTTACAAAGCTCAAGCTGTCGGTTTCGTCGAAGCGTCACTGTGACTGTGGTTCGCCGCCATATTGGAAGCTGTTGTTGGAGCATTTGCACGTGAAAATATCTTAATGTCAGCTTTACCAGTCTGTTAAGTCGTCATTAGTTTAGTTGACATTAAAATTGCTTTATGCAACACAAAAATAATGCCAACTTAACTAATGGACTGGTAAAAGTTTAATGACAGCTTAAACCTTAATGATAGCTTAACTTTAATGACGGTTTATGCAACAGGGCCCTGGTGCCTACATTTGGCTCTCTAGAAATTAGCTAAAATGACATGTGCTATTAATTGTCAAAATGATGCATACATTCAGCTCTCTAGAAATGAGCTATACTGACCTGTGCTATCAATGTCAGAATGATGAGGAATTGGTGCCTCAATTGTCCCTTTGGTATTGTTAATACGAACTTTGCGATGGTTAATTGTGTGTCTTCGGGGGTTACAGGTTATAATTTCTACATAAAATGTATTTCTTTTGATGAAGATTGTTTTTATCATTGCAAACAGTGTAGACACTGATGAAATGCCACATGATGTGGCATTTCATCCGGGTCTTCACTTTTTACCAAAGAAGGCTTTTAAGAGTCACTTGTATAGAAAGGGGAGCGCAGTGGCTCAGTGGTAGAGTGCTTGACTCGAGACCGAAGGGCCGCGGGTTCGAGCCTCACCGGCGTCACTGCGTTGTGTCCTTGAGCAAGAACATTAATCCTAGCTTAGGACTGGTTTAACCCAGGAAGACCCGTTCCTTTATAACTGAAAGATTGTTGATGGGACGTAAAGAATCAAATCAAACAAACAAAAACTTGTATAGAAATGCTTAATCTGCTGCTGTAATGACAGATGATTTTGATTTTTGAGTGGTGAGGGGCGTATGCACATAGTACGCAATAATGACATAACGGTCAAAAATGGGCTAATGCCTATTTTTGCTGTTTAAAAGTGTGATTATAAGACTAATGGACACTGGTTTTCAGGCAGATAAAACTACTAAAATCTAAACTTTACACGTGTTCGCGCGTGCGTCTGTGTGTATCACAGCCTTGTTCCGGAAAGCGATAATTGGTCTTGAAAACCAATTTTCGGTCTTTTTGAGAGTGGCCGTTTTACACAGGTTCACAGTAGTACCTCACGGGAATTAAACCGCAAATCAGTGCCTACCGAGCTTAAATAACACTTCTGCTTGTCTCGATTTATCACTGCTTAATTCACTTATGGTCGCTAATTTACATTGCCAATCGCTCAAATATACGACAGATAATTGACTATGTACGCCATCTGATAGAAGCTTTAGGAATCTCTGAGTATACTGTCACCACACAGAGCTAAGTTAACAAAATGAGCCAGTTTGAGACTTTTGTAGAGTAAAAACTCGATTTTTCGAACTCCGATTTTTCGTAATACTCGCTTTAGGACACATTGCATTGAAAGAATAGGGCCTACTTATAAACTAATTTGATAATTGTCTATAAAACATGTTTTTGGTGCGTAAAGAAACGTATCCCCGAGACGTTTCATTTACACACCAAACACATATATTTGGTAGGAAAACACTGATAACTACATTTGAGAAGGGGGAGGTATAAATGTTTTCTTTTATGTCTATTTTCCTAAATTTCGAACTTTCGATGCATCGAAATAAAACCTCTCGTCCCTAGAAATTAGAATTTACCAGATTCGACTGCACTTATTATTGCATCGTAGAGCAGCGTATGATCTGAAGAGTCAAGCCAGACTAATGTGTGCGATGGCGATTCATTTCGCAAAGGTGGACTTCAACAACCCATTGGGATTAGTTGGGCTTATTTTAGGCACACCTAAGCCATGGGATTAATAAGAGCTTTTGTGATCCTTTAAAGTCCATAGCCGTCCGTCCCCCGCTCGTCAGTCAACTTGTCATTTACGAAACACATGCACATAAAGCTTAGGTGGAATTTCACCAAAATTCGATGAAATGATTATAGGATGGTCATCTTTGAAAGTTTTTCGAAGATTTCAATTCCATGAAGAATTCTGGGGTCACCATCCAGAAACAGAACAGTAGTAGCCTGAGGCTTATCTTTTATCTGCTAGACCAGATTAGGAAAGGCCATATCTGGTCAGTAGCTAAGCTCCGCCCACTGACCATCTCATACAGGTAATAATTTCTCTGCCGGAGGGGGGGGGGGTGGGGTTACAGAATCCCTGCCTTTAAGAATCGACTAACGTATATATGAAATGAACTCTTGTCGACCAGAGCTTCCTGAAATACTCTTGTGTGCTTCTAGTGTAGGCAGTTAACAATAAAGCTGTATATGGCCGACACAGACATACTTAAGAGCAATTAGAGGGCTTCATACAGTTAAAAGTGATATTTATCTACGTCTTAACTCCACAGAAGCGATAATCAGGCGCGATGACATTTACGCTGGTAACCAGTATCACCATCCAAAACACTTAAACTGGTGCCCTGTTATCCTAGATAGGTAGATCTAGGGAAGGGAACCAGACTACCAAGTGTATTTACTCTTTGTATTCATGAAACCCCTAAACGAGTAATTTTGCAAACAGTGCAGACCCGGATGAAATGCAGCATAATGCTGCATTTCATCAAGGCCTGCACTGTTTGTAGAGGTCAAAAAGATCTTCAGACAAAAGAATAAAACACAAATGTATTTAAGAAAATAATAACCTGACACCCTTAGATATGAACAATGAACTGAGCCAATTTTATTGCATCAAACCAGAAGGAAGAATCCATTAGTATACAAAGGGTTAAACTGTACGGCTGAACTACCTGTCAGCTGCTTTGGTCGATTGTACTGGTCCGGAAAATGACTACATCAATAACAAGTAGAAATGAGCCGCGACATGTGATTTTGACATGAATGATGTTCGGTCAGTAGCTCAACAGTCATAGAATATTCAAGCGACTAGCAATGGCTCTGATCAGACTGCGAGTATGCTGGTCGCCCATACCACATTGTTGCAAATGTGTAACCATTGATTTCTGGAGAAATGTTTGCCAGCTATCCTGTCACTGTATCGCCATGGAATGCAATGTCCCGGTCTCTTGTAAAGCTAACGGAGATAGGAACCAGTTGGGGCGTGGCTAGGCAGTGACCCAATAGCCGAATGATGAATGTAAGTCTACACAAAAAAGGGATGGCAGCATAGATTGGCACATGTGTTATAAAAATAATATATGCATATAAAACAAAAGACGTCTGAAAAAGGTACGATTTGACTGTATGCTACTATACTGCATCTTACTTCCCCCATCCCCTCCCCTCATTCATTTCCCCTTCTTTCTATCCTCGTTGAAATGAACTGCTGCATGCGCTACGCCATGCTATTTTGTCTAAATTTGTAGTTCTGTCTCATTAAATACTTTATGAATTCTGAGAAAATAAAGTTTAGTTGAAAGTTAGTTAGTTAGTCAACAATGCGTGCCTGCTTGGTTGCTTGTTGGCTTCGTATACGTAACAACTGGCTACATGTATCCTTTTAAAACGCAAGCTTTATTCCAAGAAGCGTATGAAACTGGTATTTTAACCTAGCCGGTTGCTCTCCCTTACCAAAGTTAGAAAAACAGCAAGGATCAGGAATCGATACAATCAAGTACCACACCTGTTCCAGGATACCAAATGGGAAAGTAGCAAAATCACAATAAACATCACAAACAAGAGCCAAGAGGTCAGTTCCAATCCCTTCCCACTAGCCAGTCGCTAACGCTTACGAAGCCAACGAAACTTATTTTTCACTAGCCAGTTAAAAAGTTGGCAGGTTTCAAAGTTTCTTTAGTAGCGTAGGGATGGGAAACTGGGTAGGTTTTATACACACACACACACATACGAACCCCCTGACCCCCTCTGGATCCGCGCATGAATCTACATGGGCTGAAGTACATCTTAATGTTTACATTCTTACCTGTTACCCCTTAGTATGTTCAATAAGCCATCCCAGGTTCACGGTATCTAACCTGATGGAACAATTTATTATAATAACAAAAGATTCCTCTTTAATTGCACGTCCGTGGATCGGACTTCAGACTCTATGACGGTTTCGACTTAAAGACTCATCTATTGATGAGATGTTTGTCTGTTGTCAGGCCAACCTTGGTTTACCTGTTGGATTGCTTTTGCTCAGGTATTCAGTTTTTTATGTACTGTTGAGTCCTTATCCTTGCTTTATCTCCTTTTTATATCTTGATTTATATGTTTTGGAGATGATGCATTGATAAGCTAAGGGTCGTTCATGCAAACTAAACATCTATGTGTCTTGATCCACATCTGAACTAAGGGTTAGGTTGGCACCGTGAAACCGGTTTAAGCCCTCCAGTAAAATATTTTACTGACCGTTCCAAGGCGGTGCTTCTTTTGTGAATCATTTTTTTGTGTCTTGTGTTTCTGATGCTTTCACGTCTGTTCATTGCTGCCTTGTGGTCACCTGCTGGGAAAGGGCTGACCTCTTGTCTATTGTTGGTGATGTTTATTGTATTTTTGTTACTTTCCTATGTGGTATCCTGGGTCAGGTGTGGTACTTGATTGTATCGTTTCCCGATCTTTGCCGTCTTTCTTACTTTGAAAACATTTTCTTTCGCTTCGTCTAGGATAGTAACTAGCCACATTAAACATTGATTTTGTTTTGTCACTTCGCTTTAGCTCTACAGGACCGTAGCTCACGCTGACAAAATGTGATTGACAATTTCCATTTCGACTTATAAATGAATTTTATCGCAATTTGATGGGTCGATTACATACAGTCTTCAGGGAATTGCAAATTGTTATTTCTGTTATCGGAATGTCAGAGTAGTACTCGATGCCTCAAATAGGTGTTACAGATATGAAATCACTTGAAATGAACAAATTGAGAAACCTGTGCAATAGTTTAATATACTTTTCTGGCGATTGAACAGTAAACTAGAATAATAAATGCCTTTTAAGCATTTATATTTAGCTCAACCGAGCCGAAGCCTCGTGGCTTTGTTTGTTTTGTTGCTTTACGTCCCATGTCAACAGCTATGGTCATTGCGGGACGGTCAGTTCACCTAACCACACTTTTTCCTGGACAGGCTTGAACAAGCGGTTAACCAGTAATTCGCGCACATACTTTCGCTTGTAACTGACAACAACCCTTCTTGAATAAATCAGCGGAAGGGAGGAGAATGACCGTAGAAATTATTTCATGATCAATCTCCACGAAAGTATGGGACCGGACCGGGATCGAACTCGCGACCCCTGGATCTGCAGTCAGACACGCATCTGTAGTCAGACACGTTACCGACTGCGCTACGCGGCCCGGTAGTAGTGTACCAATGACTCCGGCGTCCGTCCGTCCATCAACCAACAGTTCCAAACATCGTCTCTTCTGAAGCCACGTACAGGGCCAATCGGACTAAAATTCCATATGGAGACTCCTTAGGATAGAGGAACGAAAATTTATGGCCCTGGTCACATGGCCAAGATGGCCACCATGCCCATATATAGCAAAAAGTAAAAACCCTTTAAAATAATCTTCTCCAGAACCAGAAGACCGATGACCTTGGGACTTGGCAAGTAACATCTGGGATGTTGAACCTTCCTACTTTGTTCAAATGACGGTACAGTAAAACCTGTGTAAAACGGCCACTCAAAAATAGGTAAAACAAAGATCTTATGACAAATGATAGCTTAATGAAAGTTGAAAGTATTGCCGAATGCTCCAAGGGGAGCATTCTGCAATACTTTTGACATACATTAAGCGATAATTGGTCTTTAAAACTACTTTTTGGTATTTTTGAGAGTTGTCGTTTTACACCGGTTTTACTATAGGTTGTCTTTGATCTTAACGTCAAGGTAAAATATGCATTTAACCAGTAAAAAAAGGGAAAAAAGATTCATTTGAAAACTGTAGAAACCAAAATAAAATTCTCATTAGATTTATTGAACCTTATGAGACAATTACTATGAACAAAGGTCAATGTTGAGCTTTCAGTAGCCTGTCTTAAGACATCTAACTGAAAGTTCTATAAATACTAAAGAGATAAATATATGATACTTTATTACTTTCCCATTGCTCAGAAAACAGTTAATAACACTTTACAGAGGTGTATATGCTTCTAAATGTATGTGCACATATTTTACTAATTTTCTTTTTACTGGTCTGATAACAGTCTAAGCTTTCAGCTGAGATCACTCATTTCGAATTCCCATCAAATATTTAAACACATTTTCTCAAAATCCATGAGGCAAATTGACCTCAATTTCATATAAAGACGTCTTAGGGCTGTGAAATGAAAATTTATGTAAATGGTGTAGGTCACATGGCGTAGATGGCGGCCATACCCACATATCGTAAGCACCCTTGAACAAGCTTCCTCTTTAGAACCAGAAGGCCAATGACCTTGGGACTTAATATGTAGTATTGGGGATGTAAGGCCTATCAAGTTTTTTTTTCCAAATTAAACGCATAGGCTGACCTTGGCTTATTTTACGCTAACCTAAAGCATTTTAATGGGAATAATCTTGAAAAATTGATTTTTCAATGACCGTTTAAGCCAAAGTCATTATACTTCTAGATATGAGTTGCTTCTAGATATGAACTAGATACGGTTAATCATAATATATAAGCCAATGTTGGCCTTTGACCTTTCAGCCAAGGTAGCTCATGTTGGGCTGCCATCAGTCTATTTGGGATTTATGAAAAAATTTCTTGCCGAAGCCAAATCACCGTTTTGCATACCCGTGTCTCGATAATGTTTAAATGTATTAGTATGCGAAATTTGATTAAAATATACCATGCAATTCAGGAGTTATGAGCACTTTCACTAAAAAACCTTGACTGGCCGAAATGATGCTCGACAAAGCCTCGACACCGTAATGCAAACCAGTGGCTGGACAATGTAAAAATAAATAAGTATACAAAATGTGATCCAAATATAACATGCAGTTCAAGAGTTATGAGCATTTTCATTAACTGACCACAACCGGCTCAGCAAACCCTCGTACATCGAAAAAGGCTGCTACACATACCAGTGGTTAGATATTGTTGCGGCATACGTTTGGATGCCAACTTGATCAAAATATACCATGTGGTTCAAAAGTAATGAGCATTTTACTAACTGATCATGGACACACCGACGGGCGGATGTAACGCAGTGACGTTAACGTATGCTCAGTATGACTGAAATAATGTTGGAAGGTGACATAACAAAATGACCAAAGTAATCTTAATGGGCTGTAAGGCTGTTCTGTTTTCCATAGGTTCGATAAAGTATACTAATCACATGCCTGACCTTTAAAATTAATAATTGGCATATATTCAAGTCATCGCTTTGGGTGTGGGGATTATATGATGAGAATTAACTTGTGACTATTAGAAACATCAGCTCATGCAAAGTACAAAAGTTACGCCTTCTTGGACCTTTATCATGCATGTGCAGTTCAATAAATGATATAAGTGAATATCTGTAGGCCTGAGGAGTTAGGGGCCATAGGTTCGATCCACTAGCTCCACAAGCCTATGGATGATGTTTCAAGTTGAGGCTCAGTCCCCACAATAACAAATTATTGTTGGGATACGGACTCAAAACTGAATAGTAGGACAGTCATGTGCGAATTAATGTTTTAAGTTTAACCATCAAAACTTGGTTTCATTTGTGAAACCTTTCAACCCACGATGCTACCAAAAGCTTAGGGGAAAATTCCAAAATCCAGAAACAGCATATAAATACTACTGGAAGATTGGCCATACATTTCAGTTTATCAATCTATCAGACTAGAGCGAGATCAGAGAAAGCTAGTCAGAGACTCAGAATGCAGTAGTTCTGTTGTCAGGTTTAGCTTTGGCGCTCACCCTGATTGGGTTGTCGTGATTATGTCTTATTAAATTATAGAAATGACTTTGGCTTGATTTAGTCAATGATGGTTAAAATAGACAGCGCGAATAAACAGATTACGATTTCGGTTATAAGTCTGTAGCTGGAGCTAAGTTACACGGACAGACATATTCACATAGAGATTATAGTTCAGACCCAAGGGCCGTGAAATCACACAAACTGTCTCAATTGACGTTGGATTATAGGCAATGACATCTGTCACCACAGGTGTCAGTTTCAATAAATGCTTTTATAATTATTGAGTTAAATGGGGAATACATTGTCTATGAGAACTAAAGCTGCCAGTCGGTGGACATGGAATCAATATGGTTTTGTCATTTATATTTTCGAATTGAACGGCCAAATCAACACTAGACTGTTCCCCAAAACGTATATGTTATATACGATATGGACACGAGATCGACCTTTACAGTTAGACGAACTCTGTTTCTTCTTCATACGACAATGTCAAAATATTGATGGGCATTTTAAATCACATGAGCCGAAGGCTTACACTTGAGCTATTAGTATTTGGTATTAAGTATACCAATGCCTTCGGTGTCCTTTCAAGCATCGTCTTCTCTGAAACCACTGTGCCAATTCAACTCCAATTTCATACGGAGGTTCTTTAGGGTGTTGGTACAAAAGATTGCACTAATGTTCCTGAGCAAATGACCAAGATGGCCGCTACGCTAATATAAGGTAAAGACTCTTTAAAAAATCTTCTCTATAACCAAAAGTACAATGGCCTTGGAACTTGGTATGTATCCATGGGGATGTGGGCCCTACCAAGTTTGCACAAATGATGATTCTTGGCTGACCTTGACCTATTTTATTGCAAGGTCAATATTGATTTCTAATGCATTTATATAGGAAAAATCTTCAAATATTCATAACCGTTCAAGCCAAAATCATAATACAAATGTACTTGCTAGTTATGTATATGTATACACATATCTCAACATCATTTTCTCAAAACACCGCTGAACTGATTGAAGTAAAAATGTATATGGAGACTCCTCAACTTGAGGGAAGGAAATATTTTTACAAATGTTCATGGGCGCATGACCAAACTGCCCTTCACATCAATATAAGGCATATTGAAAAAAAATCTTCTGGGGCCAAAAATCGAATGACCTTGAGTCTAAGTATTTATAATATACCTGAACTGATACGACTTTAGAACTGTCTGTTTTCTGGCCATCTGATACAGAAAGCCGGATCAACGAACTGTTGTTTTCTGAATCCATATCACTATCCTTTAAAACGAGGCTAACGTCGGTTACCTGCTTTTGCGGCGACGTTACGTAAAGTAAATTGCAAGCATGGAACCAGAGATGGAAAACATGTTGACGTGACGTCAAGAAACGTAACGTTATAGCAAACGTTCCCGCAATTTTTCGGGATTAAAGACCAAAACAGGTTTTAAAATCAGAAAGAATGTCAGCTAAAAGGCATATAATAAACATATTATCATAATAGTAACTTGATCTGGCGTACAGTATCACGTCTCGTGGATGAGGCCATACCATTGGATCACCCTCGACGCTACGCGTCTCGGGTGATCCGATGGTATGACCTCATCCACTCGACGTGATACAGTACGCCAGATCAAGTTACTATTATGATAATATGTATGTATCAATGGGTCACGATTTGCTTGATATTGACCTAGTTTAACATTATTAAGGGGACTTTGTGACTCAGGTGAGTGCGTTAGGACCTTCAGACCCTCCAGTGGTTTATCTACACGAAAAAGAGCGTAATAAGAAATGTTATTTTAAATGAGAGTTATTTCTCCTGTTTGAAAGCAATAATAAAATATCTATTAATTCCATTAAATTCCATTAAGATTGTAAGCAGAGCCATAAATTTATTACGTTTCAGTGGCTATTTTAAGTAATGTTTAGAGAGAAACAAAATTTATGACGCTCTTTCTCTCTCTCTGGAGGCAATATCTTTTACAGAAGGCGTTGCACGCCCTTAAAAAATAGACTTTTCTTCACAAACGAAACAATATAAGAATCTGTCATATGAGTGCGAGGATGGGATCAGAAAAACTGTCCCAAGAATCGCCGTTTGACATCACGAGGCTTGCCGAGTGCTGCCAAACGGTGATCCCGAGGGACGGATTTTTCGATCCATTCCTCACGCGAATAATGGATTCTTTTTCTTGCTCACCATTGACTTTATTTCAAAATAAGCTTCAAGAAGTCCCTGAATACGCTAAGATGCAATATCACATGTTGATGTCATTTTGACTAAACATTGACGTCACTTGACGACCATGTGCTTGAGTTCCAGTACAACCAATGAACAGTTCTTTCTTGACAGCCGGGGTAGATATATTTTTACATGGGTAAGACAAGTATTTTGACCCAGAAAAAAATATAAGACATCTTTATCAAGGTCCAAAATCACAATGCCTCATTAAAGTTAAGGAAGACTGAAGTTAAGTATTGATTTTTTAGAATGCGAAAAATAACATTTCGAACTTATTAAAATCAAAATAGTTTCATTTTTGCTGTATATCAAAATGATATCTTCGACCGAAAGTACTGGGCAAGAAATTCTGTTATCTTGTCATACCACAATTGTCGGGGTCTGGGCTTCTCAGTAATGATGAAAAATAATGCTAAAATCCACGCGGGTCTCCACTCCCATTTTAAATACGATTTTCTTACAATAAAAATATAATTGTTTAAAGTGGTGGTACCCGTCATACGGGTCGCTATGCGTTTCATTATAATTATCAGTGGGAATACGAAAATAAAACCTTAAAGAAATACTGTGATTGAATCAATATTGCAAAACTCTGAAGAAAACATTTGCACTGTCGTGCCAACCAAGAATGACAGTGACGTAAAATTTTGATTAGAATTGTTAAGTAAAACATAAACTTGTATAGTCCACGTGAGCTAACGCGAATCGATAGATCACTTGTGTATTAATCCTATCCTGCGGATAGTATTAATACACAAGTGATCTATCGATTCTAAGACCCTGATAACTTTGTAAACAAAACATGGTGTCACTGTCACTCTCGGCTGACAGGAAAGTACATATCACGTGGTTGTACCCATTTAAAGTTTGACAAACCGGAATTCAAGCATCCATGCCTGAAAAATGTCTTAGTCCACTGGTAACATTCAAAGACTAGTTTGCATGAATTTCATGTTGAACATCTGATTTTAAATGTTATACTATTTAATATTATGTCAAAATTGATTATTCCAATGTCATTCACGACTGCTGTTAATGACCAATTACGAGACATATTTCATTATGTTTTGAGAAATAAGGCATATTACATGTGCTGCTGGCAGACGATTCATGCGAAATATCATGCCTTATCTGGTTTCTAAAAACAACATATCTAGAAAAAATCGTTATAGCTGCAAATTTTATGATGTCCTTTAAGAGATAAAACTCATAATTACAGACATTTTGTCACAGGTGAGTGATTGCTAAAACAATTTAGCACCAAAGAGCTACGTGCATTAAGGGTTTTTTTTGAATCCCTATGAGGATAAAATATAAGAATTGTTATTCATCAATTTGTTCTTATTAGTTTATTAGAACAATAACCAAAGCATAAAAATTCTCAAATTACTTTGACTTTTACCTTGCTATGGTTACAAAAATGGCCGCTAAAATAGGCAGAAAATAAGAAATTGACCTTTTGGAGCAAAATTGAGAGATTTGATAGAAGTTAACATAGAGCACAAGCAAATACCAAAAAATGTATTTTAACAGAAGATGAGAAGTACCAAGGCACACACCGTATTAAAAGGATTTTGGTATTTAGCCGTGCTGATGTCTAATTCTTAAAATATCAGTCTCTAGAAGCCTTAAATTTGGTCCAAAATGGCAATTTCTCTATATTAAGCATATTTTGTCGGCCATTTTTGTTACCATAGCAAAGGTCAAATTTAAACAAATGCCAAAAAGATCATTGACACTTGCTATGTATAAATGCCTAAGGTTTTCAGTAAAAATAAAAGTTTGTCAATCGCCAATTTCTTGACTGTGAAGCTACCCTGGCCTGAGTTCTTTATGACCGTGAAATCCATTTTTGATATTAAATGCAAAATTTTGGGTAAAACTTCCAGTTTTACATTAAAATATATAGAAATCAGAAAACATTTTTTTAAAATATTATTCCCCCCGTGTGCCAGCAAAAGCTTTTGCATGTATATGTGTTACCATAGTTTACACATTGTATGGAAGTGGCTTGCTGGTACAAGGGGGAGGGAGATCTTCAGCAGCCCAAAAACCCAGGGCCTAAGCCCATAAAATGCCTTTTCTACCAAATAAGAAATTAATGACAGCAATGAAGATTTCTAGAACCAACCTCCTAAATTGCTTTGTATTCTGTGCTAGTTTAGTATATAGTACATAAAGATTAAAAGTAGAATTAGCAAGATTTATGCATTTTTTCATATGAAAAGATCTCGCTGTTATTAAATGACAATTTATTTTGCAAATGCCCTGTACTTATCTATTTGCATGCTAGGGAATTGTTCATGTTTCTATTTTCGTCTGCTGACTTTCTTCAAAATTAAGTTTCTAAAAATAAATCACCCAGGACCACCATCGGAGTGTCAAACAGTTTGGATCCAGATCAAGACTGACATTCTGTTTGTCTTCATCTGGGTTCAAACTGTTTGCAAAAGGCTATTGGCAGACGACAAAATTATCCGCTGCATGCCAAGAGTAATAACAGGTAAATACATTCGTGTTCAATATATTGTCTCATATAGGTAGCTTTCAACTTGGGTATTCATAAAAATGTATACCATAAATATTCGGGTACTTTAAATATATTTGACATGCTATGCCCTTTAAACAAATTGAAAGTAGTATTCAAAGGATCTAGTAAGAATCAGTTTTACTTTCTAATGCTAAATTGGACACTTTCATTCCTTCAGAAGTATTTATTTCTTTTACTGAGCTTTCAGTTTTGTACTATTTACGGTACATGTAGTCAAAATGTACAGGTAACTTCTTAATTATCTCCCCAAAATCATTTTATTACAAAACGTATTTTGTTTTTAAAACAATTTCATCAATTATAGCGATTCGTTTATACTCTGCATAAGATATGTTTAATAGATATCACCATGCCTACCATATAAATCAAGAAAAAGTGCAGAAATCATTTTTAAAGCACTTTTTATTGTCATGAAATTTCAGACCCCTCCCCTTTCTACCCGCAATAACTCTTGAGCGTGTAGGAATTTTGATAATATTTTGCTAGCTGGCTCTTGCCATTAGATTCACCTATTGCACTGATACTACATGCACCACACCAGGAGCTCAAAAGCAGCGTTCTGGGAATCAGAGAAATAGGCGTATAAGGCCCAAACCGTCAATGATCCTTTTACAATTCAGTTATTCTTCTAAACAACCAATAAAAAGAAATTGGTGAAAAACAATTTTCAGTTTTGGGCTCTAGAGGGGGCCAAAATATCCCCTATATGAACGTCCCCCTTTAGCCTCGCCCCCATGCAGTATTCGACTTTATTTCATTTGTGCTCCTATGTAACAAAATTTTTATCTGCGTTTAGAGATAAAGAGATTTTATTTTGTAAACCATAAATAGACCTTACTATAGCCTAATCAAATTTAAGTTTTGTGCCACAATCAGCCAACCAGTTAAACACCATTTAATACAAACCCGCTTTTATATGCTTACTGGGAACGTGTTTGTAAGGCCCTTCTTACACGTATTGTCTAAAGTTCTAATTTGATCTCTCTGCAGCTTGAACATGTGTTTGTCCTCGGAAAACAAGAGCAAGTGTTGCTCAATCAGCTTGTAGTAATCAATTATTAATACCTTTCAATTTGTAGCACAGAACATTACAATTCCAGGAACAAAAATACATATTATCGAAAGTGGTCTCGGGAGGCGGTGACAGGCTTTTACCCAATGATATATTCCTCAATAATTCACTTGGTGTGGGAATTAAGTGGAAAAACGCAGAAACCTATACTTTAGATACTTTGTTCACAAGTTGTAAGATCTGTGTCTAGCTAGTTGTTTATTGAATGACCAACGATACTGGCTGCTGGCCGCTTCATATTAAAACTGACAAAATGACTGAGCCTGAGGTTATAAAACCTTATTATGCTCGAGTCCACTCTCTATGGCAGTTTATATTTAACGAGGATTCCTTACAGCCCATAGGCCACTAGTAGGTCTCCTCACTCACCGCAGTTTACTTTTAGCTGGTAATGACTTTAACTGCTTTCAGACTGTCAGCATCATGTTAAACTGAGAAATGCCAACCATTTTTGGCATTTTACATTTATAAACATGTATATTTCTTTGATAGGGTGAGACCTAAATGTTTATGGCTACCAGTTTCGTTAAGGACAATGTTATTCATTTCCAAAGAGGGGTAAAATATTGTATGTTGTCTTCGAGATATGAGAAGAGTAGATGGTTTTGTTGGATTAAAATCTACAAACCAATCGTATGACTACACATTAATTTGTTTCTAGGTCAGTGTTTAAAATGAAGGCTGCAGTTTATCCGTTATCAATAAATATACTCAGAAGAAAAAGTTTAGTCAGTATTTATGTTTTCTCATAAAATCAACAATACTGCATATATCATTGTCAAATGTTTTGCATGAGTTGTATTATCGTAAGTTTACATTTACCTGTTCATTGCGTGACAAATAATGCCTCTATTAGACTGTATCAATCAAATTTAAAAATACACGATGTGCACGTGCTGTGGTAAACTGGCAGGGTTATTTTCTCATATACTGTTAGATATTGAAAGAGAGTTGTTCCTATTGCAATAATCCGGAGAAAATTCAGTGCTAGCAAGCTTAATTCGCCGGTCAGGCTATCTACAAATTACAGAAGTACCGCGTTTTGACGTCTTGAAACAGGTAACCGTGTTGCTGACGTTACACGCAGTTTTTTGATGCAGTGAACAAACAATTTATCGTCTGCAAACACGTTTTCAACGGCCTGGCGGTAAAAATGACAAGCTTCCAGTGGGGAGACCACGGATAACGACGCCATTTGAAGTTTGGGTCATAGTGACGTCAGCATGACGTAATCGCTTTATGGCCGCTTGGAAACTTCTTAAATTCCTTAGTCATGCAACAGATACGAGAATTTCCGTCTGTACTACCAGAAATCGTCTGAGGGGCGCTAGACTGATTTTTGAGTTATGAAATTTGAATTTTAATATTGACCACTTTGTGTATTTTTGATGAAGAAAATGGGTATATTTTCGGAATGTTTTGTTGAAAATGTTCACATTTGTAAGACATCACATGAATTTCATTTTTAGTAAGGTTTTTGTCAATATTAAGACTGTTATACAAAATTATTGCACACAGTGCCTGTACTGACTAAACTTTTTCTTCTGAGTATATATAAATACTTGTGTCATGAGCAAAAAAGATAGATGAGCGTAAATTATTTACACTATCATTTATTTATATATATATGTACATATCAGCAAGAGTAAAGGACCAAGTATATATCCTCCTACAAGAACGTCTACCCAATTGGATTCCTACCCATTTAGTACGACCCGATATCAACGATGTGAGAGTTAGCAAGAGGCCCTCCAGATAATCATATATGATCCAATTTACACAAAAGCCCCCTGTGCCAGACTCTGTCAAAAGCTTTGCTGAAATTGCAAAACACTACTCGCACTTCTTTACCTACATTTTGTATCTACTGCTTTTAAGAAATAATGGTATACGTGTAAATGTTGGAAGGTTGTAGAGTCACCATGAATAGGGTGTAAGAAAGTTGTTTTCTGATATGTAATTGAAATAATGTTTGTGGATAACCTTTCCATGACTTTTCTGATTTGACTTAGATGAGATATTGGTCTGAATTTTGATGTCATATATTTGTCTGCCTTTTTTCTAAATGGCAGTGACATTGGCATACCCTTCCAGTTGAAAAAATAAGAAAGTAACCTTGGAGTAATGAGCGGTTGAATATAATTGATAAATGTTTGACAATATAGTGGCTTAAGGTCAAGACCACAAGCAATGGTCACATCAAACCTCTTGTTGAGATATTGTAACTGATTGAAGTCTGCTTTTGCTTGTGCGTGTCTGTTGGGGTAATGATTTGTTATTGTCATTTACACCTGCCTCTGAACGAAATTAGTCACTCAGCATGTTAGCTTTGTCAATGTCATTCTATTTAGCTTAAGTACGATTTGATTTCTGTAGACCAATAACTTGTTTAGAGGTTTTCCAAAATATTTTCAGATGGTACAGTTTCTTTTGAGAGTATATCTTCGAGCTACTTGTCATTATAACTCTTTTTGATGATCTTAGTTTGCTTATTTTCTAAAAGTGCGTTTCCGTTTTCCAATGAGCGTTCCTTCCTTATCAAGATTATTACTAAACAAGAAAGGACACACAGCACTATTTGCAAAACCAGGCACTAAAGCTTATTACTAAACTAGAAAGGACACATAGCACGATTTGCAAAACCAGGCACTAAAGATTATTACTAAACTAGAAAGGACACACAACACTATTTGCAAAACCAGGCACTAAAGATTATTACTAAACTAGAACGGACACACAACACTATTTGCAAAACCAGGCACTAAAGATTATTACTAAACTAGAAAGTCAACACAACACTATTTACAAAACCAGGCACTAAAGATTATTACTAAACTAGAAAGGACACACAACACTATTTGCAAAACCAGGCACTAAAGATTATTACTAAACTAGAACGGACACACAACACTATTTGCAAAACCAGGCACTAAAGATTATTACTAAACTAGAAAGGACACACAGCACTTTTTGCAAAACCAGGCACTAAAGATTATTACTAAACTAGAACGGACACACAACACTATTTGCAAAACCAGGCACTAAAGATTATTACTAAACTAGAAAGGACACACAGCACTTTTTGCAAAACCAGGCACTAAAGATTATTACTAAACTAGAAAGGACACACACTATTTACAAAACCAGGCACTAAAGATTATTACTAAACTAGAAAGGACACACAACACTATTTGCAAAACCAGGCACTTAAGATTATTACTAAACTAGAACGGACACACAACACTATTTGCAAAACCAGGCACTAAAGAGTATTACTAAACTAGAAAGGACACACAGCACTTTTTGCAAAACCAGGCACTAAAGATTATTACTTAACTAGAAAGGACACACAACACTATTTGCAAAACCAGGCACTAAAGATTATTACTAAACTAGAAAGGAAACAACACTATTTGCAAAACCAGACACTAAAGATTATTACTAAACTAGAAAGGACACACAGCACTATTTGCAAATCCAGGCACTAAAGATTATTACTAAACTAGAAAGGACACCCAGCACTATTTGCAAAACCAGGCACTTTAAAATACAATTGCGCGCATATATGATAGAGCATTTGGGTCACTGTAAAGGCGGCCACTTATTCATATCTAGAAAAAAAAACAGCAGCCAAACACCAAAACTTGAAGCCTAAACATATTTTACTGGCTTAGGGCCGTAGAAGGCGCACAGTTTCATGAAACGTACACAATATCAAACATATGCAACTGTATTCACGTTTCATATTTTGTATATTTAAGCGATTGTAACATCACTAAATTTTTTTAGAGTATTGTCATTTTTTGTCCACGATAATCAAGATTACTTATCACCTACAACCCGGCTAGCACAATCCACAATCGTATCGCAGGTTGCATTTGAGTTTTCTTCACCCAAGAACAACTTTGACTTTGTCTTTTGAGATGATATCCAACATAAGATAAAGTTGGTATGTGCATTCAGCGAAGATTCAAATCATCCTGCGCATCCTCACATTCTGATCAGTCTTAGTTTTACACCTAAAGGAAAGTTAGACCATTGATTACCAATAACGCGCCCATCGAAGACTCTGATTAGATGGTGCTTATGCGCAGGCTAGTCTGAGTCTTCGATGTGCACACATGCAAGGTTGCTGGACTTACTTTACTGATTCTGCGGTTATTATGTAATCGACATTGTCAATTGCGTGTGACTGGTTTAATCGGAAGACTGCACAAACATTATTTTCACACATCAGCTTAGAGTACAGTTGGACCACCGGGTGTTTAAGTCTCATCCTTCACATGCACGGATCAAGACAGTTTTGTCAGAGGGTGTCCAATTCTGACAACTTTTTTTGCTTTTTGTTGATGAGGGGAGGACAGAGCACTAAAATCGGGCCATCATCAGCCCAACAGCGAAACGCCATTTAAACGGCGTTTCGCTAGGGGGCAATGATAGCCCTACAATGAATGCTGGCTTGGTAGCTTTGTGATTTTCCAGGGGATCTGGACCAGTATTGCTAAAAATAACCTATATTTGTGTGATTTTCCAGGGGGGGGGGGGGGGTCGGGACCACCTGTCCCCCCCTCTGGATCTGCGCATGCTTCATGTAAGAGATCAAAAAATAAAATATATAAAGGCTCATGTCAGTATATTCAAACTACAGACACACTCTAAGTAATGTCAACGGAAGATAGCGTTGAATTTTACCTTTACCAAAGGGTAACATGTTTTTTTTCTGGGAAACTCATACTCTTAGTAATTTTGACGGTAGATTGCGATTAAATTTACCAAGGGCTTAGGTCTGGGAAAATTTGACAATGAATAACAGCCTATCTATAGACACACTAAGTAATTTGGACGATAGATTGCGGTGAATTTCATCAAGGGCTTAGGCCTTAGAAAATTGGAAGTTGAATTGTAGTGAATTTCTACAATATACTCTTAGTAATTTCAACAGTGAATTGAGGTGAATTCGTGCAACACAACCTTAGTATATTCGACAGAAGATTGCAGTGAATTTCATCAAGGGCTTAGAACTGAGAAAATTGGATGGTGAACTGGGGTGAATTTCTACAACATACTCTTAGTAACTTCAATGGTAGATTGCAGTGAATTTCATCAAGGGCTTATATCTGAGAAGATTGGATTGTGAAATGAGGTGAGTTTCTACAACACACTCTTAGTAATTTCGACAGTGCATTGCGGTGAATTTTTAAAACACACTGTTAGTAATTTTGATGGACGATTGCGATGAATTTCATCAAGGGCTTAGGTCTGAATAAATTGGATGTTAAAGGACCTCGGACAGTTTCCTATTCAATCTGTCCAAATTTTGACAGCCTGTGGCTAGCATAATGCATAACTGACAACTATAGTTTTGTGCTTAAATGAAACCCTTACATTTAGCACATCTAACAAAATAAAAATATTTTGAAAATATTGCATAATTATGCCAGGACTTTAGGGTTTAGGGGGTGGGGGTATTTCTTTTGACCAAATTTTATTTCACAGAAAGTCAAAGTTTCGTCGAGTATTCACCAAAATACATGTTAATGTAATGTTTGCGGCATAAAACTTGAGACGAAAGTGATGCGTTTGCATAAAATTCGGGTTGAGAAGATTTCATTGTTTCGTCTAAAGAAGTATGCTGTCAATTACTTTTGACTATTACCTGTAATATTGCGAGATCAACCAGTTGGACTTGTGCACTGAGGTGTATCAATCTGTATACTGTATAAATCATAGTCTAGATAAACACAGTTTTTAGCGTAAAATCGTAATAATTTCTTACACATCAGATTTAACCTATATTTTTTTGTGCTTAAAGAGCCGTATCATTGCGACGGTTCTTTTGAGTACCCACAACATAATGTTTTGGTTGAGAAATGAGACAATTAATGTCTTTGTAAGCACTCATAACTAAAGCCCTGATATATGCCATTGCAAATTGATATTTACCTACAGGTTTTTACAAAATAAGTTTCTAATAAGTTTTTATAATAAAGTGTTTTTGAGCATTTTGACAGCGTTCCCCCCCCCCCCCCCCCCCCCGTGACCAAACATGCCGTTTTTATATGATGTGTGAAATGTAAAATTACAACTGTATGCAAAAGGATTAGTTTGGTCACGGGGGGGGAAAGCACCTCAGCAAAACTTTTTCTATTTTCTATATGTTGAATAGCAAAAACGGAGTTTTCAACCCATATTTTTTATTTGGTACTTGTCCAATGAGGAAACGGCTTTTGTAGAAAAATCGAGGGTTGAACCTACTATCTTTTTCATGGAAAAAATATTATTTTCTTTGAAACTTTTCTCTGGTCATTTTATGGGCAATCCTTCATCAAGACTGTCCGAGGTCCTTTCAGTAAATTTCTACCACACACTCTTAGTAGTTTTGACAGTGAATTCTGGTGAATTTCTACAACATACTCTTTGTAATTTTGACAGTGAATTTAGGTGAATTTCTACAACACACTCTTTGTAATTTTGACAGTGAATTCTGGTGAATTTCTACAATACACTCTTTGTAATTTTGACGGTGAATGTTGGCAAATTTCTACAACACTCTTAGTAATTTTGATGGTAGATTGCGGTGAATTTCATCAATGGCTTACATCTAAGAAAATGGGACGGTGAATTTCTACAACAAGTTCTTAGCAACTAACCCTACTAACTCTTGATCGGGGGCTTGTCAATAGGTCCCAATGTGATTAAGGACTCACACTTCAGAGCCACGTTGCACTGGTTGCGTGTTTATGGTAATAAAATTAAAATTAAATTAAAGAAACTCTTGATAGGGAACCTTGGAAGTTGGTCCCGATGTGGTTAATGACTATCCCTTTGAAGCCTTGGCGAGTGGTAGTCTAATAATGGTAGAATAGGTTTACAAAACAAAGATGTGCAGAAGGCTAACCCCATATTGACTCTCGATTGAGAGCCTTGTAAGTTCCTGATGTGGTTAATCACTCTCTTCTAAGCCTTCTCAGATCTGGTCGAATTCTGAACCCATCAGAGTATTTATTAGTGTCCTTGTTGCCTGCTAGAATGAAAAAGATCCAATCAAAAAATGAAGGCACTGGAGTAGTCACATCATTTTGCCCATTATTAGTAAATGGGGATTTCTCCAGATGCTCAAGGCCAGCTAACTCATAAGTTCCTGGTCGAATCCTGCAGAATTTGAAACTCATCTAAGATTTTATAGCTGTCCTTGTTACATGAAAGAATGAAGAAGATCTATTCAAAATGTAGACGTAAGAGTGGTCACATCATTATCCATCAATTTTTAAGACGCTCAGGGGAGCTAGACCCATAATAGGTAATGGAATCGTGCCGAAATTAAAACTCATCCAAGCTTTATAGTTGTCCTTCTTATCTGCAAGATTGAAGAAGATCAATTTAAAATTGAAAGCACTAGAGTGGTCACAAAATTTCTGCCATTATAAGTCTATAGGGATTTTTCACGACGCTCAAGGGCAGGTAACTCAAGTGCCTGGTTGGATCCTGCCAAATTTATGAACCCAAGAGCTAACTCCTGAGTCAGTGATGGAATCTTGCAGAAATTCATACTCATCCAATCTTTTATGGTTGGCCTTGTTACCTCCAAGAATGAAGAAGATCCAATGGAAAATGAAGGCACTAGAGAGATCACAACTTTTCTCCCATTATAAGTATATGGGAATTTTCCAAACGCTCAAGGGCAGATAACTCATAAGTCCCTGGTCGGATCCTGCCAAAATCTGACAAACCTTTCTGTATCCGTGCATGGTGTATACCAAATGCTTCAAAATGGGAGGGGTGGAGGCGGGAGACAGCGTGAACCTGTACAGTACACCCATGCCTTAAAGACACCTTTTCTCGCCTCAAATCCCTTTTATATGCTGTTTACCGATTGAAAATGTGAATTATTGACGGAAAGATAATCGCATAAAACGTATGCTGCTTTCCCGCGGGAGCATTTTCGATGATGGCAGCAATAAATAACTGATGCTTCGGTAACACGGGGAAAGTGGTAGTTTGCGTTATTAAAAGCATTGTGACATTAGAGCCTCGCCATTAAAAAAAATCTCCATTCGCACTCACAAAAAGCTACCTTCGCGCTTTAACATGAGGTTGACAAGATAGACGAGTTGTTCTGTCAGCGCAATGGGCGTAGACAACATAGGCAAACAAAGCAACTCCTAAAATGAATCCATTAATTGGGACCCCTCAATATGCTAACTCTGACAGGCAAAGGCAATACATAAATATCAGTCCTATAAGCCTTGCGTCTTTGTTATATGACGAAGGCAAACAGTTCTCACCCAGATCAGACGTGGCGTTCACTGTTAGCTTATAGGATACAGTCCTAGAAATTGAAAAAGGGAAACAATCTACACAGCAGCCTTAAAATTGAAAACAGACTTGTCCATTAAATGAGAAGGAAAATGATTCGACTTATAAAGAATAATGTTTCATTTTGGGGGGTTACCGATTGCTTTCTGAGTATCTTATCTTGGTATTCGCTGTTCTATAATGTCCTGTATACAAGGCGCAAGGCATATTAGTGTTCACCTACAGGACGCGGCTAGGGGGTTATCGTAAAAGTAACGTCAATTATTACAGTTTTATTAAATAGTCTGCTGTAATGCCATAAATGCAGACATAAATAGACTTCAAGAGCAATACTGTCGAAATGGACTATTACGTTTATAGTCCTTCACAGATATTGTACGTGGTCTCTCCTGTAAATAATCGTATTGCAACTAATTATCATTATACAAACTTATCATCATCTTTCATTTTATTTATAACAAATTTTTACTTTTTCCATCCCCATCATGTTTACTTAAAGCTGCATACTCTGTAACTATGACCATTTTTCGAAAAAAAAAAATATTTTCTTTTTAAATCATTTGTAAAAGTAGAATTAAGCTATGTTTTCACAATAAAAATGTTCAGTACAGCTGAAAACTGCATGGAAAAGGGAATTATCTTATCAAATAGGTGTATTTTTCTCTTGTTGTTAATTATTTGCGTCCCTCCAATAATTCTTGACCGTTGAATTTTAACATAAATGCAGTTGTTTTGATAGTGATAACTTGTTAAGATTTACGAAAATGGTAAAATGTTTACCTGAATTTGAGTATTTTTACTGTGTTCTTGAAATATAAAAACACTATTTTCAAAATTAGAAGATCAAAAGTTACAGATTATGCAGCTTTAATACCGTCTGACGCTAATGACCCACAAGGGTTGATGCGTCGTTAAGCACCAAACAAACAAACAAACATATCGAAGTCGGGGCCCAAAATCGAAATGTAACATTATATGGGCCAGAGCTCGAGATTACAGTACGCAAATGCGTCAAATAGCATAACATAATTCTATTGCAATAAACATACGTAGCAAGTATGCTTAAATTATGTATACTAGAATAGTGAGCAATAACGTGGATTTCGTTTCTTATTTTTCTAAAGAATGACGCCTGTACCAGTCCTCCAGATAAGATAGTGTATTGGAAAACTATTTTCTTTATTTCTCATCCAAAACATATGTTGTGGGTACTCAAAAGAACCGTCTCAATGAGACGGTTCTTTTGAGCACCCAAAACAAATTGATGGGTAAGAAAATAATCACAATTAAAAATTTCCTTATCTGGATCTATGCTGTACTGACGTATCTAACAAAGAGAGAGATAGGTGTACTCTTTTTTATCTGAGCCTTCATCCGCATCCATACTTTGTGTATGCAAGTAGCGACGGCTCATACTTATGTTTTATTTTCTCTGTACAAATTCGCCCAATATGTGCATCGGAAGCATTGGCGGATCTAAAGGGGGGGGGGGGGGTTCACGGGTTCGCTTGAACCGCCCCAACCCCCATTTTAAAGAAAAATATCCCATGAAAATCAAATAGTTCGGTCTCAGTGAGTTCAACTTATTTCATTTTCATAGTATATTTAAGAAAATGATGTAAAATCAGCAAAGCGAAACCCCCTTAATAAATCTGAACCCCCTTTCCAGAAATCCTGAACCCGCCCCTGGGAAGAGATGCACGAGCGAGACAAACCTTGATCCCGATTTTCAAAATAAATAGTTTGTTCATTACTTTTCGTTTCAGACCATCTCACAAAAAAGAACTAAAAATCTGACACAAAGGTGAGTGGTATCAATTGGAACATGCACCTTCCATTCAGACCATACCCTGTAAAGGGGCTATCGTATATTTTCTCGCTAGTGAGATGGTCTCAGAAGAAAGCATGGACAGCATGTGCGGATCCAGAGGGGGGGGGGGGGGGCAGGGGGTCCGGACCCCACCCCCCTGAAAAATCACAAAAATATAGGATTTTCCAGCAATACATGTCCGGATCTCCTGAAAAATTGCAGCTACCAAGCCAGTACTCAATGTTGTGCCATCATCGACACGCCAGCGAAACACCATTTGGTGGCGGGTCGATAATGGCCAGCTTATAGTGGTGGTACTTGGATCCTCCCTCCCCTCATAAAATAAAAAAAGTTAAACTCCCTCTGACAAAACTTTTTGAACCCCCCGCATGAACAGCGAGGGCGCTGGTTTAATTGTACAGACTCGTCTTTCAATGCTAGTATATGAAACAAGTGCCAAAAAATTACGAGCTGACTAATTTTATACTGACTATACCAGAAACAATGCATGAAAAAGTTACGCTCATCAAAGGGAGACTTTTACTGACCGTTCCAAGGCGGTACTTCTTTTGTTGATCTTTAATGTTTTTGTTCTGTCTTGTGTTTTATGTTTTGTGCGCGTCTGTTTATAAGTGCTTTGTGGTCACCTGCTGGGAAAGGGCTGACCTCTTGGCTCTCGTTTATGGTGTCTACTGTGAGTTTGTCACTTTCCCATTGGTATCCTGGGTTAGGTGTGGTACTTGATTGTATCGATTCCTGATCTTTGCACCCTTACTTACTTCTGTATCAAGCAATAATTCTCAACAATTACATCCCTTTTCACAATGGGACTTCTCTTAAAGGAAATAATTTGCTCCCAGAGGGAGCGAATTCTTTCCGTTAAGAGCAGTTCCTTCCGATATGGAAAATCACTTTTACCACATTAGGTGAGCTCCCTTGAGTGTTACTATGTTTATTTCGCACGTGCGTATACTGCGTAATGGGCGCTTCGCCAATGTTACTGATGTCTTCATTTCTAAGAAATGTGCCTTTGGAATCGAAACAATTCCTATTATTAATTTTGAGATTTCAATCTTTAGACGTACATCCCTGGAAATTGAGAAAGAAGACATAAAATCAAAAACAATATAGCATGGCTGTCTAGCTTAACGCTAATCGATCTCTTCAGCTGAAGATAATATACTCAGTTTGAATAGTGTCGTGGAATAAAGGGATTATTACACTCCACATATATATGGGCCTCGCCGCGAGAAAACCTGTCTTCGGTGGTTTGCGACCAACAAAGGCGCAGACCAGCCTGCGCATACGCGCAGTCTGATCAGCGTCTCTTTTATTTGCTTATTGTAAAGTATCATATCCAGGCTTGATACAAGCGAAATTTCAATTTTCTAGCTAGTCTCTGTGTAGCTGAACAGGTTGGTTTGAGTCTCGCTATGTCGGAAACCCCGAAGACAAGTTTTCTCAGGACGTGGCCCAATTATTACATGCGATATCATAGGAGAAGAAAGCGTAGAATGAGATCATACTGAGCGTTTGTATGCATGTTGCACCAGGAAAATTGTCCTTCGACTTCAAATCTTTTCCCTGCTAGCGTCTACTGATAGTGCAAACAGTTTGGACCCAGATCAGGACCGACAGAACATCAGTCCTGATCTTGATCCAAACCGTTTGACATTCTTAAAATGTTCCTGAAAGATTTGTTTTCTAAAAAGTTAATTTTGAAAAAAGTCAGCAGATGACAACAAAAGCATGAAAAAATTACCCAACATGCAAAAAGTCAATTTGAGGCCCCACTCATTAATCTGATGATGTATGAAAATGTGGCCGACATTGACCTTAATGGTGTATCAAGTCACAGATGAGCATAACCTTGTAAAATTATAAGTATCTCAGAAGATCCAGCCATGAGCCAGGCAAGTCTGCAAGACGCGGCAGCTTCGCCAGAGCCATTTGCATTCCCACCCAAAATCTAGCATCTTAAGCATTGTTCAGTCCAAAAGAATGACTCTTAATACTGACACTCTTAATAACAGCACAATTCTTTACAACGTTGGTAATATTTGCGTTTAGCTTGTATTTGAATTAATTACAACATATATTCAGTTAAACGTCAACTTAATTGGGGACAAACACTGTCGCTGTAAAGAGGTTTGACTGTTTTTGACGCCACCTCTTAATCTGACAGCCCTGTTATTATTTGCACTTCCATTTCAAATGCATTTGCTCTCTATATTTGGACAGTGTACAATGTTTAATACACAGAAGTTATGCCCATCGATAAAAACGCATGCCAAGCTATTTAGTGGGACTAGATTTCAGACAAAGTACACTTCTTCGCTGGGTCCACATGTCATTTGATTGGTTACGCCAATAAATATCTAATCCCTTGATATGAAGGAAGTCAACTGACCACAAATTACGACCTGTTAGACAAAAGTCACATATTGAATTACAGTCAAAGCAACCTAAGGGAAATAACCAAAAGGTAGAAGCAATGCCTGTTTATCCAGGTAACTGTCCGATGTAGCCCCTTTGCCAATTGAAGTAAATTTTACGAGATAAAGTTCCAATATTAATATAAGTGTTTGCTAAATCCATACAAATGAGACTCAACCATGCGAGGATCCAGAGGGCGTGGGGGCAGTGGGTCCGGTCCCCCCACTGAAAACCACAACCATATAGGGTTTCTTAGCAACACTGGTCCTGATCCCTTGAACAATCATAAAGCTATAAAGCCAGATTCAAATAGGGCCATCATCGGCAGGCCAGCAAAACACCATTATTTGGCGCGTCGCTGGCGGGCCGATGATGACCCGCTTAAAGTGGCATTTGGTTCCTCTCTCTCCTCATCAACTTAAAAAAAAAGTTGTCAAGGTTGGACCCCCTCTGACAAAACTTTCTGGATCCAGCATGGGACTCCTTTTATGGGGCATAGACAAACAGTGCAGACCTAGATCATAATGCGGCGTCTGATCAGGATCTTCACTATTTTGCTTAAATATGTTTTAAGATGCCACCCAGCACCCCTAAAACTGAAAATGGGCTCGTCCTCCTGACAAGATTTGGGTTCAATGGGATATGTGCAATCTATTTTCCAAAGAGCTGGCTCCTCCAATCTCTAGTGACGCCTACAGCACTAATACATATTGCTTTTCCCATGTTTGCTAATGTCGATTAATCCTACACTGATTTTGTCGCGGACCTTAATGACCTAGAGCCAAACAATCAACAGATGCACCAGAGGATCGCTTTAGATTGACTGGGGGACTTACGCTTGAGCGGATTCATAATACGAAAGAGCATATTTATTTTTACGAAAGAGCGGAGAACCATAGGGCAAAAAGAGCGGCTGTTTGAATCATTTAAATGAGCGAATTTTCCAGGTAAACATACTGATGCAGGGGCGGATCAAGGATTCCTTGTAAGGAGGTTCATATGGATAAAAGATGTTAGTTTCACTTTGTGGATTTTAACTCATTTATCTTAAATATTCTATGAAAATGAAATAATTTAGTCTCATCGAGACCCAATTATTTCATTTCCGTAGATTATTTAATAGCGGGAAGGGTGGGGCGAACCCCCTGAACTCCCCTGGGATTTGCCACTGTAATGCGCTTCAAATCACCTATCAAGGACTGGGCAATGTTGGCCATTACATGTAATACATTTGAGTGAATACTTATTTAAAGATCATTACCTGGAAAATTCGCTCATTTGGATGTCTTTTGACTGTATGGCTCTCCGCTCATTTCATACTCCGTCATGGTATGATTTCCGCTCAAACGTAATTCGCTCGATTGACTAAACTGAAATCGCATTACGAATATTTCTCCGAGTAACTTCGGATATCCTCGAATAAATTCGGTTATCATTGTACTGTAGTAACATTCACTAATACAAAAAAAGTGTTCAAAGAAATAGTTCGTTAGGTGAAATCTTTAGAGAATGAAGTAAGGTTGCAAAGATCAGGAACCGATACAATCAAGTACCACACCTGAACAAGGATACCAATTAGAAAGTGAAAAACTCACAGTTAGACACCACAAACGAGAGCCAAAAGGTCAGCCTTTTCCCAGCAGGTGACCACAAGGCACATACAAACAGACGTGCAAAAGGCAAAGCAAACACAAGACAGAAAAAAACATAAAAGATCCACAAAAAAGTACCGCCTTTGAACGGTCAGTAAATATTTTATTGGAGGGCTTAAACCGGTTTCACGGCGCCAACCTCACCTTTAGTTCAGATGTGGATCAAGATACAAACAAAACATAAATAACACAAATGATCCACAAAAGAAGTACCGCCTTGGAACGGACAGTAAAAATATTTTACTGGAGGGCTTAAACAGGTTTCACGGCACCAACCTCACCCTTAATTCAGACGTGGATCAAGACAGATAGATATTTGGTTAGCATGAAAGACCCCTGACTTATCAATGCATCATCACATAGAACATATAAATCAAGATATAACATGGAGATAAAGCAAAGATAAGGACTCAACAGCAAATAAACTGAATACCAGAGCAAAAGAAATCCAACAGGTAAACCCCCGTGGGCCCGACAAACAGTCAAAGCATCAGGCCCCTACCATCTCATCAATAGATAAGTCTTTAAGTCGGAACGGTCATAGAGTCTGAAGTCCGACCCACCCGCGTGCAATTAAAGAGGAAAGCGAAGTTGCCAACCGTGATTGGGTTGACCACCAAGCATGCAGTCTGTTGCAATACATTAATTTAGTAGCCAATCTTTTTATAATGGGAAATTATTTTAATGAACTGCGCTGAAAAATTATTAGAGCCAGCAATTTCCTTCAATTTATACACCAAGTCACCATAGAATTTAGGTTTCGAAAGTCCTTAGCGCAAGAGGGATTTAAGTCCAACTTGGAATTTAGATATCAAATCATAGTATCGTCTATAAAATTCAGAAAAGGTTTTGCGACGTTTATGATACTGATAGCCTTGCTTGAGAAGTTTCTGAGTTAACAATTTATTGCGAGTGTTGAAGTCAGCAACATAGCTAGATGCTCTAGTAAAACAAATGAGTTGAGAGATATAGACTCCATAGGATGTAGAGCGAGGAACATCACCATCTAAAAATGGGTGTTTGAATTGGATAATGTCTCCATATTTGTGACGTCAAAACCTTCTTATTAAATATGCAAAAATCAAATAAATCAGATTTGAAGTATCATCTGCACCATGTTTTTATTAATATGACTACTTTAAAGGTAGAATAATACCAATCTAATGTACTGAAAATTGCATGAGTCAAATTAATATTTCTTGCACCCAATTAGCATTTCATCATATATTCAAAATGGCGGCACTGTATCATTTGATGCTGACTTAATTTATCAATAAGTTTGCAATACAGTTTTTTTTTGTGTGAGGAAGTTCCTGTCTTTTCAGACACATTTTCTGTTTGATGGGCATTTCTTAATACAATTAGGGGATAACGATTTTCAAAATTTTGATATGGGAGGTATATCGTTGGATATACAATGTACGGTAGGAAATTTAATTTTATGGTGACGCGCAAGCCGGGCCATAAAAATTGATTTCTGAACGTATATCCGACGATATACCTCCCCAACTGAAAATTTTTAATATGGTTATTCGCATTCTAATGCACTGCTGCAGTTTGAGCTCAAATTGGAGCGTTGCAAGCCGCATGTCATCCAACGAAATGTGACGTAATTAATGACGTCAAACTATTTTTGATAATACACTGACCCAAAATGAAAACTTTACATAGTATTCAAAAGTGTATATTTTGATGATAAATTAAGCTTCGAGGTTAATTTTTTCTGTCATCGAGTTTTCAATGTCTTATCGATGTCTCTGAAAAAAATATTGGATGAAAATCAAATATTGCATAACTTTTATGAGTAATTCAGTTCAGAGGGGTCAAAATGAAAATTTTTAAAAACAATTATTCCAGTTACATATATTTTGGAAACAAGAAATTACTGACTGCGTGCTTAAAGTGATGTTAAAAAGATCATCAGTGACCAGTGTGACTTACATTTTTACGAATGCTTAGCAGAATACGTTGCCTCATTGAATTTACGTAACGTCGTATGAGCACATTAGGGATACGTATGTAATGCTAACAGAGGTGCATATTGGAGTTATTTAGCGCATCCATTTGATGATTGGACCTGACCAGTTGACCCAATTCATCCTATGCGTGTTCTATGGGGTTCATGACCGTTAATGAAGCAGGCCAAGGCAAGAGGTTGACGTTATTTTTAGCATGGAATAGTGTGGTTATTTACGTGCTGTGTAAGGCCTTGTATTGGCATGCTGTAAAATGCCAGGTCCGTTATTTTGCACGAAATGACCAATTATTTTTTGTGCATGAACCCCGTAAAGAAGGGCAATAACTGTTGCCGTTTAAAACGATTACGTGGGTGAGTTAACGTGTTAACGCGATTAGAACGTAACGTCGTCACACGTGCGTGACCAGGTCTTGCACGAACTCTGACATACCCTGTTCTGTTGTACGGGTTCAGAAGATGATGAATAGTCTGTCTAGAGCAGCCAAAATGATGCGCGATATCATTTACCGTAGACCCCGCCTTGCGCACGCCAAAAACTTAGTTTCTTTGATCTTTTGAAAGACGTACCGTCACTAAATGGAAACGTTTTGTAACAATAAATTGTTTTTTATTACCAGTACTCATCTGCAAATGTTTTCTTGTCGGTTTTATAGCTGTTAATGAACCACTTGTTCCTCAGCACTTGCACGGTAAGGATCACGTTTTTCGGGCGTTGACGCTTGAATAGACCTGGGATTTGAATAAAAATTGCATAATCGTTATCTGCGACGAAGTCTCGATAAGCATGAGTAAATCTTACAACGACATGTATACTAACAAAACAGTTATTCAAATAAATAAAGTGTAAAGTTTTCATTTTGGGTCAGTGTATGTTGCAGGATTTACTGTCTCAAATTTTTGACGTTATCCAATAAGACGTCTGGTTACAAACACAAGTGCATTTGAATGTGGTTTAAAACCATATAGGCATATATCGTCCTTTTTGTGGGATATAGGCTAACGGTGCAGACCTTGATCAGAGTCTCCACTGTTAACAGAATGTTCTATTGAAATTTGTATAAAATGAAAAATTCATAATCCATTATTTGGAAGTGTAAACGAACACGCACGCGTGCAGCTCAAGTTTTTTTGTTGTTAAAATCTCTCTTGAATCAAAGGTCACATGCTGACAATGGTACGTCAATATCAAAATCAGACACGTTTATTTGCCTCAGAGTTATTTGCAATGCAATATTAGTGTCTCTGCGGGAAAGAAACAAAAAGAAAATGTCTCTAGCCAGACTAATTGGGTAGGTTTAATGCATTACTTGTTTTTCTCATGATGAGCCTCATACGTAATCTGCGTGAAAACTGAAGAAGTTCTAGTTATTAGTCTGGCTTAAATAACAACCTGCAGCTATTAGCTAGGAGACTGATTGATGGTAGCTAGGATTATGTTATGTCTCGCTTTAGACCAGAGACCTGTACAAGTAAAAAGGGCAGTGATTGGCTGAAAATGTAGGTCTTAAATCTAAGGGTTATAGATATGGGTCAAGTGTTCCATGATTGGTCAATAATTAACAAACGGAAAACATATTTTATTTATTAGACGAAATACATTTGCTGCAATTTTTGAAATAGTATCTCATAGGTTTTGCTGGTTCTGTTTACATATGTAAAAAAAAAAGATCTTGCATCTTGATTTTTTTTCAGCCACCTTAAGGGGTCAAAAAGGGATTTAACATGGTGGTAGCCAGAGTATCGCATTCATGTTTGTTGATTAAACTGGGACCATGGTGTGATTAAATGATAGCCACATTGGAATAAGACTCACTGGCGTCCTTCAGTAAGACACATTAATCCTTGTTTTGAACTGGTTTAACCGAGGAAGACCCGTCTCGAAATACCTGAAAAATTGTCAACTGGGACGTAAAGAATCATATCAAACAAACCATTGGGAATACAGTTAACTCAGAAAATTCTTAAACAAGGCTATCAGGGCCCGGAATTACAATGCCTCCTTAAAGTTAATAAAGACTTAACTTAAGTATTGATATTTCAAGATGCTATATTAAATGCAAAATAAATATCCTGGATCGATGTGGTATTTGTAGGCAAAGATATCATTGTGATCTTCAGCAAAATTAAAACTATTTTGATTTTAATCAGTTTTAAACGTTATTTTTCGCATCCTGAAAAAAATCAATACTTAACTTAAAGTCTTCCTTAACTCTAAGGAGGCATTGTAATTCCGGGCCCAGTACCATAAACTTCGCATTGTTTTCTAAATGTTACCGTCGATACTATGATTTGATATCCAAATTCAATATTGAGCTTAAATCTCTCTTGCGCACCAGAGTTTTATGGCGATTTAGTGTATAATTATAGAAAATTGTTGGGTGTAATAATTTTTCAGTGCAGCTTATTAAAATAAGTTCTCGGTATAAGAAGATTGGTTACAACATTAATGTATTGCGACAGACCTCATGCTTGGTGGTCAACCCAATGACGGTTGGCAACTTTGCTTTTCTCTTTCTAGACTTAACGACTTATCTATAGATGAGAGGGTTATGGCCTGATGCTGTGACTGTGGTCGGGCCCACCAGTGTATGACTGTTGGATTTCTTTTGCTCCAGTGTTCAGTTGTATATACTGTTGAGTCCTTAGCTTTGTTTTATCTCCTTTTTATATCTGGATTTGTATTTACTAGGAGATGATACGTGGATAAGTTAGGGATCTTTCATGCGAACCAAACATCTATTTGTCTTGATCCACTACAGAAATAAGGGTGAGGTTGGTGTCGTCAAACATGTTTTAGCCATCCAGTATTTTTACTGACCGTTCCAAGGCGGTGCTTCTTTTGTGGATCGTGTTTCATATCTTTCATGCTGTCTTGTCTGTTTCTTGCAGCCTTGTGGTCACCTGCTGGGAAAGGGCTGACCTCATGGCTCTCCGTTATGTGATGTTTTCTTGTGTTTTGTCACTTTCCCATATGGTGTTCTGGGTCGGGTCTGGTATTTGATTGTATTAATTCCTGATAAATGTATTTGCTTTCTTCCTTACTTTGTGAGAAGCACGGCTGTAATAAAGGTCATTTTCAGATCAGGCCCCGAGGTCATAAAACTTTTTCCATGCTCAACTCAGATTAGCACAATTTTTTTCCTACTCATAAATGTTAAAATGACAACAATTGTTGGCATTTTAACATTTATTAGCATGATAAATACAACATCTGAGAGACTTAAACCAATTAACTTCTTCGTTTGTTGTTATTTTAGTTTTTATGAGCGGTTGAAATTTCGTGCTCTGTTGAGTAGGGCATGAATTTTTTTTATAACCTCGGGGCCTGGCCTGGGCCCATTAGATAGATTCTTAGGTCCCCATAGGGCTTTGCTCTACAAAGGGCAACACTTGGTATTTGGGACAGTGTAGGATTGCGAAAACATGGACATTTCCGTTAAATGTATAGTACACAATATGTAGCTGTGCAAAGTCGTAACCTTTGCTGCACTTTTGCACAGTATTCATGTGTTGTATACCACACGTTTTGCCGTATGACTCAATACGACTGTTGTTGTACTACAGTGTTTTTCTTCACTGCTTAGATACCTTAGTAACCACACGTGTTGCCTTGTGGCTCAATAAGACTGTGTTACTACATTCTTTTTTGTTTACATCACTGCTTATATACCTTGATAACCACACGTTTTGCGTTATGGCTAAAAAACTGGGTTACTACGTTGTTTTTATTCATTAATTAGATACCTCAGTAATCACACATTTTGCCTTACGGCTCAATACGACTGTGTTACTACAATGTTTTCTTCATTGATTAGATACCTTAGTAACCACACCGTTTGCCTTGTGGCTCAATACGACTGTGTTACTACACAGTTTTTCGTCACTGCTTAGATACCTTAGTAACCACACGTGTTGCCTTGTGGCTCAATACGACTGTGATACTTCACAGTTTTTCTTCACTGCTTAGATACCTTAGTAGCCACACGTTTTGCTTTGTGGCAAAATACGACTGTGTTACTACGTAGTTTTCCTTCATTGCTTAGATACCTTAGTAACCACACGTGTTGCCATGTGGCTCAATACGACTGTGTTACTACATAGTTTTTCTTCACTGATTAGATACCTTAGTAACCTTTAGTTTTGTCTTGTGGCTCAATACAACTGTGTTACTATCTTGGTTTTCTTTATTGCTTAGATATCCCAGTAACCACACGTGTTGCCTTGTTGCCACACGTTTTGCCTTGTGGCTCAATACAACTGTGTTACTTCATTGTTTTTCTTCACTGCTTAGATACCTTAGCCATCACACGTTTTGCCTTGTGGCACAATACGACTGTGTTACTACATTGTTTTTCTGCACTTCTTAGATACCTTAGTTACCACAGGTTTTGCACTGTGGCCCAATACGACTGTGTTACTACATTGTTTTTCATCACTACTTAGATACCTTAGTAACCACACGTGTTGCCTTGTGCCTCAATACGACTTTGTTACTACTTTGTTTTTCTTCACTGACTATATACCTCAGTAACCACACGTGTTGCCTTCTGGCTCAAAACGACTTTGTTACTACTTTGTTTTTCTTCACTGATTAGGTACCTCAGTAACCACACGTGTTGCCTTCTGGCTCAAAACGACTTTGTTACTACTTTGTTTTTCTTCACTGATTAGGTACCTCAGTAACCACACGTGTTGCCTTCTGGCTCAAAACGACTTTGTTACTACTTTGTTTTTCTTCACTGATTAGATACCTCAGTAACCACACATGATTTCTCCATTGAATCAAGTAACGTTGTGCTTGTGGCTACTACACTGCCTTTTCTCAGTCTTTAGCTACTTCAGTAGCCACATGTTTTATTTTATGAATCAGTTAAGCACAGTGCTTGTGCCGAATACATTGCCTTTCCTCACTCTTTCGGAACTTCAGTAGCCACACGTTTTGTCCCATCAATCAATTAGGCACCTTTTGTCCCTCGGTTCAATAAGACGCTGTGATTGTCTGATTGTGACTACAACACTGTGTTACCTCGCTATTTAGGTATTTCAGTAGCCACACGATTCTTCGCATGAATCAATTAAACGCTGCACTTATGGCTACTACATTGCACCCTTCACTCTCCAAGTATATACTTCAATAGTCACGCGGTTTGTCCAATGTGGCTACTGCATGCCTTACTGCCTAGGTTTCCCAGTACGCACACATTTGATGGGTGAAAGTTCAAAATTTCCAAAATCCTGAACTTTTTAAAGAATCAAATCTTAAAACTTGCAGTATGCCTACAAATATCAACAATTTCAAGTTAAATGGCCAATCGTCTTTAGATAAACTGAATATAAATCTAAGAAGCTATTAGAATCTGCTTAATTCAGGATCTTGAGGCTGACTTTCTATGGAAAGTCAGCCTAAAAATCCTGAATTCAGGAAAAATCCTGAAAACTTTCTTCGATGCATTTGTCTTATGATTCAACAAAACTCTATCCGCCGGTACAGAAAGAGTAAGCAACAAGCTTTTATTCACTTATGGAAATTTCGTGCAAACTCAAACATATTACTTATTCTATTTCTTGCATCGTGGAAGACGCATCGCCCGAAGAATCAATGTTATAGGAATTGCAAATCTGTCATTAAATTGGAGACCAGAGGTCGAGTGATGGATTTAGTAACAATCCAATTATTATATACTAGGCCATCGTATAAAACTTGGAATGGGAAGGATGGGAAGGGACACGCTACATACACGCCATTGTCGCAGACAGGAAGCACTCTAGAACGTACTAACCTGGCGCCTTTTGCTCGGTGAACACTGGGATTGAACCGCCATTCACCCGCCATTTTTATTAATATATTTTATGCGATCACTGCTTGCATGACTCAGGGCTTTACATCCAGATAATATAGACTAATAGGGAAATGGTAAACATTCAAAATAGACTTTTTGCGATTTTAACAACGAATTCTGTCAGTACAGGAGCACGAGAAATGAACGGGACTAGCGTCATATCGCTAGCTACCCATAATTCATTCAAAGCTCGAAATGTGAGAGATCTAGATGAGGTATCGTCAGGTCTCAAGAGTATGACATACACGCTATTTCTTGCACACCGGATAAGGATATCTTATATTTTATCCTGTTTCAGAAATTCTTATCTTACCCATGTTATCTTACCGAGGCTGTTACGTGTGTGCTATATATTGGTTGTATTGGAACTCACGCGTTTGATCGTCAAGTAACGTCATTGTTATGTTAAAGTTTTTCCACATAACCAACTAAACTACCAGTAATGTGGAGTTTATGGAACAATCATGTCTCTTGCTGAAATCATGTTTCTGTCAACATTTATTTTTTGTCATTGTATTTGTCCTGGATCGGCAGGCTTGTCTAAGCATTTGATGTTCTCATGGAACAAAGTCAGGTCCTCTTGCGACGAGACCCTTATGATAAATACACAATCGGAACTGCCTCGGCCAATTCCGCGAAATTCCGTGGATTCAGACTACGGATGAACATCGAGGATCTAATTTGATAACGCGGGTGATAACATGACGCTAGCGTCGTATAACCGGACGCTGACGTCACCGAAACCATGTTAACACAATAACTAGTGTGATTGCAGCAAAACATACGGCTTAAATCAAGTTTATGTTTGTTATGATATAGTGATATTTTTTTGAAAAATACATAAACTTCATTTATTCTGCTGATTAAACTTTTCGGATAATCAGGATAATCGATTTTAATAGAGCTGAACCCACATGCTAAGGATACGCCAGTTCCGGCTAACAAAATGGGAGCCTTTTGGTAAATAGCACTACGCGAAATGCTCCTTACATACACCCAAGCCATGATTCGATTCTCGAATTGTGGCGGACTTTCCCGAATGGATAAATACAGTGTTCTCAGAACGTTCTGGTAACATGTGATATAATACCACATGACATTTCTTGTAATCTCAGGCGATTTGTCATGTTTCTATGACAATAGTAAATTTACATTCTACCATTATGACAGCTTCGTAGTGGCATTACAGAGATAAGAAACCACAATATCAGCGTATTAAAATAATAAGAATTACTGTTCACGGGAAATAAACCATTATATGCCTAATCGAAATTTCAAAGAAAGAAAGGCAGCAAGGATCAGGAATCGATACAATGAAGAACCACACATGTCCCGGGATAACAATTGGGAAAGTAACAAAATCACAATAAACATCGCAAACAAGAGCCAAGAGGCCAACCCTTATCAATTGGACGATTCCAATTTGAATTTAAGGGTTGTTAGGTGGTAGTTCACAATTTCATTCAAATTTTAAAAGCACATTCGCTAAGAAAACATTAAAGAACCTGATCTGGTACTGCACTGTTTGTCGATTGGACGCTATGCTGATATGGTTTAGCAATTTTCATTTTGGTGGATTATTCCATACATATCGATACAAATGAGTATGGAATTTGTTCATTTGAATTGTAAGGGGTCCATTATCCTAAAAATTATGTATTTCTGATCCTGGTCGATTAATAACTTAGTAAACCGTGCAGATCACGATCATATGGGTCTTCACTGTTCGCCATACTACCTGTTTACTGGTATCAAGAATTGGGAGGGGTGTTAAATGGGTCTGTTCATGAGATTTTGGTGCTTAATGCATTAGCCCATGCGCGGATCGAGAAAGTTTTGTCAGAGTGGGTCCAACTTTGACAACGGTTTTTTTAATTGATGAAGGGGAGAGAAGATCCCACCATAATACCACCATAATACCACCATAAGCGGGCCAACATCGGCCGCCACGAAACGCCATTTAAATGGCATTTCGCTGGCGTGCCGATGTTTGCCCAACATTGAATGCTGACTTGGTAGCCTTGTGATGTTTCAGGGGATTAGGACCAGTATTTCTAGGAAACGCTATATTTTGTGATTTTTTTTTTTTTTTGGGGGGGGGGGGTCCGGACCTCTGCCCCCGCTGGATCCGCCCATGTAAGCCTGAAATAAATGTCTGAATGCATTCTTTAAACACGCACTCACAGCTACCAAGAGAAGCTAGAAGGTTAAGTTTTGACGGTTTAAGCCCTCCAGTAAAATATTTAACTGACCGTTTCAAGGCTGAAAGCTTAAACCCAAACATATTCTGTTGCAGATGAGCTAAACAGAATCAAGGACAAACACATAATCAAACAGTAAAACATTTTATGTACAATGCCACTTTTCTAAGAAGTCAATAGTATCAGTCAGACACCGTAACTGTTTAATTAAACGGACACTGTCCAAATGGTGCCACCACGTTAATGAAGCATGCGCGGATCCAGAAAGTTTTTTTTCCAGTTGGGGTTCGATTCTGATAAACGTTTTTTTTGTTTAGTTTTTGAATAGCACTAAAAATAGTGCTCACCAATGCCAAATAGCACTAAAAGCGGGCCGATGATGGCCCAATATTGAATGCTGGCTAGGTAGCTTTGCGATTTTTCAGGGTATCTGGACCAGTTTTGCTAAGAAACCCTATTTTTGTGATTTTTCAGGGGGGTCTGGACCCCCTGTCCCCCACCCCCTCTGTGCATGTGACGGTTAATGTCTTTATGACACTACACTGATATCGGCTGAACATAAGGCTGCTAACGATGTTGTGGTTGTTATAAGAATATACTACATCAACACCATGGCAGCTCAAAAAACCGATGAGCACACTTTGCTTGACGAGAGGTCTGTCGTTGATATGCATCGGTGTCATATGGCTGCTTAGTTTGTTGTGTTTGTATTGAGGATCATGTTCTCGACAACTTCAAACGAGCTGTCTGTCAGGTGTCCCACTCAAAACCATGCATTTACAATACTGTTGATTTTATCCTCACTTTACCTTCTCTCTTTATAATACACTTTATAATACACTACTGTCCTGCCAATTAAGAGTTACAGTGACGTCATGTTTTGTTTACAAAGATATCAGGGATTTATAATCGATAGATCACTTGTGTATTAATCCTTTCCACAGGATAGGATTAATACACAAGTGATCTACCAATTCGCGTTAGCTCAAATGGAGTAAACAAGTTAATGTTTTACTTAACAATTGTAAACAAAATATTGTCACTGTCACTCTTGGTTGGCTCGACAGTAACACTACACAATTTTAATTCATTCATTCTGCCAGCTCTTTTGAACTACATTCCTTCTGCCAGCTGTTTTGATCTACTTTACTTAAAACGCATGTCGCGGGAACCCGGTACGTAATACTTATTTGAGGGTGTATGCCGTATGAAGAGGACAATGTGCCAAGCTAGTTTGTGTACTAAATATACAATTACTGAACCATTATCTAATTTTAACTTCTTTTCTCAGTTCAGTTAAAACCCTTCTTGTCTCAGTTCAGTTAAAACCCACGTTTTGTGATATTGTAAAAACTGGCAGACATCTATTTTGTACTATTATACGAGACTCAAAAAAGTATAAAGGCTTTCTGGAATCTAGTTTGTCTATATTTGATTTCATTTCTATATTGAATACATTGTTTCGTTTTCAAATTTATGATAACATGACTGAATTCATTGAACACACTTTTAATAGTGAGGACTCACTTTATTTGTCCTGAACTTAGAACTTAGAAACGCGTTTGTTCCACTTCTGAACAACAAAGAAACAAATGTGGCTTTTGTTGCTCTCCATTATCCTTTACAAAATATTTATAAGATTTGTCTCTAAAATGTATACCAATAGGTACTAATTGCACCCCTCTTGTTGCAGATTTATATTTGTTTTGTTATGGGAGAGACGTCATGTTGTTTCCTACTCTACATCATGCCTTCTAGTAGACTGGTATCAGAGCATTTAAAGCTGCATATTCTGTAACTTTTGATATTTTCATTTTAAAAATAATGTTTCTATTTTTCAAGAACAAAGTAAAAATACCAAAATTCAGGTGTACATTTTACCTTTTCCGTAATAATTAACAAATTATTAGTGCCAAAACAACAGCATTTATGTTAAAAATTAACTGTCTAGAATTATTGGAGGGACGCAAATAATTACCAACAAGAGAAAAATACACCTATTTGATAAGATAATTCACTTTTCTATGCAGTTTTCAGCTGTACTGAACATTTTTATTGTGAAAACATAGCTTAATTCTACTTTTACAAATGATTTAAAAAGAAAATAAATTTTTTCGAAAAATGTTCATAGTTACAGAGTATGCAGCTTTAAACATTATCCTCAAAATGTCTGATTTACTGTCATTTGGATAATGGCGAAGTAATTAAGTATCATAGGTTTAGATAAACAAAATTTTTGAGCGTAAACTTGTAAATATTTTATAATCCAACAGCTTGAACTTATGTTCTGGGTGCTCAAAAGAACCGTCTCATTGAGACGGTTCTTTTGAGTACACACAACATATGTTTTGGTTGAGAAATAAGAAAATTATTTTTTTGATACGCACTCTTAACTTAAGGCCTGAAGTATCATATATAATTATCGTTGTAGTGACCGTAAGTTATAGAACTTTCAGTTAGGAAAGTAAGTGAGTATGATCAGAAAATACCACAATTAGACACTGTAGATCAACACACGGCATCGTTAGGAAGAGCCACAGACCAAAGCAGTCACAAGACACCAGGAAGACAAACAAAGTAAAGCAACCAACCAAGATGATTTCAAAACTAGAAAGGACACAATACTGCACAACAAATAAGGAACAAGCGAAGAAACCCACCCCTCCCCCTTCGGAGAAACAATAAACACCGCATCAACAACAACAGAGCCACCGCCTTAGACCGGACATCAGTCTTAGAAACTGTGGGAGGGCATTTAGGCCGGGATATGACAAAAGGTACCTTATGGTTGTGATAATCAAAATCTAGCTAAATTTAAGTCTGTAAAGTACTACCTCATAAAAGCATTTCTTGAAAATTTGAAGCTACTATCTTCAATATTGACGAATATATAAATGTAAGAAGCTTATGGTATCTGGTTTGGAATTTGACGTCAAAAAGGACGTTAACACAAATACGACGCCAGAGTGGTGGTCTCTAGTTATTCGGCTCAATATGAAATTCTTACAAATAAAATGTATTCACATGAATTATCTCTATTACGGGCATTCTCCTCTCTTCCGCTGTTTCTTACAAGCGAAAGTATGTGCACGAAGTTAACTGCTTAGTCAAGTTTGCCCAGGAAAATAGTGTGGTTAGGTGAACACTGACAGTCCCGACATGACCACAGCCGTTGACTGGGACGTAAAAAATCAAACCAAACCAAACCCAACCAAAAATGAATTATCTATGTTATAATGTAAATGCAAATGGAATTTAATTTAGTCCTATTATCGGAAAGTAAAGTGACGCACTCGTCATTAAGCGCCGTCTTAATTGTCGCCATGGCAACATCACCCATAAGAAAACTTTGGATAATTTTAATCAGAAATTTTGTAACTTTGGTGACACAAAGCTATAGAAACATTTTCGTGGTAATATAAAAGCATGATTTTTTCGTTATTTTAGGTGATTTTAAAATGTCTCTTATGTAATAATTGCTGGAATGCCTTAAGGACCCTTTTCTCAGATCCGCGCTCATTTGATTGATACCACATCTTCGCCCTAGAGTCTGTTGTTGTTTTAACACGAAACTGCTTAACTTGCATGGAGGCTTCCTTATCGTGGCAATGTTTTATCACAGAGAAACAATCTAGTCAAATTAACCAAAGAAAAGAGCTCACGACACACAGATAGTCAGACCTAAAGAAAACCACCTCAAGTTGAGCCACCATGAGCCCAGTCATAGACAAGCATCAGGCACCAACCAACTGATTAAAGCTTTACATCAGGGCCGTCTTTGAGTCTGAGGCCTGACACTTTCTCATTTTTCTTAATCCGATAATTAACCCTTAAAGCGCCAAGAAAAAAATGCATCTGAAAATGTCATCTGCTGCAAATAATTGTCTATCATTACTGACGAATTAAGTATAGAAGCAAACAGCGTGAACCCAGAACAGACTGCTCCTATAGGAGCAGTCTGATCTGGGTCCACACTGTTTGCTTTAGAGGGTTTTTAAACATTTCGGCAGACGAGAAAAGCAGACGACTTTTGTTGTGATTGGCGCATTAAGGGTTAAGTTTTACCAACATAATCAAGCACCCTCAGTCAGTGACTATAATTAGCGGATGAATAATTTACTAGGAAGTGCTTGTTCGCAAGTTACATTTAAAGATAAATCTCTGATTAACAAAATACAACAAATAGGCTACAACAGAGTTTTTGCACGATAGACACGAATATCTCAGGTAATAGCGGATCCAGAAGGGGGGGGGGGGGGGGGCAGGGAGTTATTACCCCCTCCCCCCACCCCTGAAAAATAATAAAAATATAGGGTTTTCTTAGCAATACTGGACTGGATTCTCTGAAAAGGCAAGCCAGCATTCAATGTTGGGCCATCATCAACTCGCCAGCGAAACGCCATTTTAATGACGTTTCGCTGGTGGGTCGATAATGGTCCGCTTTTAGGGGTATTTTGATCCTCTCTCTCTTCATCAACTAAAAAATATAAATATTAAAAATAAAATTTAAAAAAAAGTTGTCAAGAGTTGGACCCCCTCTGAAAAAACTTTCTGGATCCGCGCATGCCTCGGACATTTATTCTTTGCAGCTTCTATCTTACTCGGTTATCTATCGCTTGGTAGTCCCTGTTGTGTGACTACCATTTTATTAGCATGTTCATACTGAAGATAAACCTTACATAACGCTCTGGTAAAGAGTCACTGTCTTGTCTTATGAAACGGATATTTGAAAGAAAAAAAAACCTGAATAAGCTTCTGACATGTCGCAAATAGTGAAAATATATTGCTTAGGTACTTTGCAATTGTAAATCACACTCCAGATGCAATGTAGATAGTACATGTTTATCGATGGCATTGCTGTCGTTTATTGATGCACACACAAGAAACATTTACTTAAATAGGGATCATATATGTTTTTCTATGCATTAACATCTGCTGGACCCTGAGCGTGGTCTTGAAACCCGAGCCTGAAAGGCGAGGGTTTTAACGACCCAGAGGGGTCTAGCAGATGTAAGTGTATCAGAAAACCATGTTTGATCGTTATAATTGCATTAAGTCATTTTGTCACTTGAAAACTTTGGAAAAACGCTTCGAAAAGTTCATTTTTGCTATTTTTGTACTACTATAATGGCGCACAAAAGCATGAAGGATTACTAGGTTTTGAAAAAGCCTGTTCCAGAGCAAAGACTTACGCTTTCCTAACGCCACTAAATTACGTTCATTTCTATGCACGTTACTTTTGATGACGTCAATTTTTGTGATAGCCTAGAATGCTATATTTAAAGTGCAAAAGTCATGCATCAGCAGCACGTGAATTACCTGATTATTACATGGGGTTTTGCCGGTTAAAACATGGTTGTTAAAAGCGTGCGACACGGCTTTTTATGCAATAAAATCCATTAAAACGAGGTTTACGCCGGTTAATGTTTTTTGCGGCGACTTTACAAATTTACGTAAAAAATCAAAAGCATGAAACCAGATACGTAAAACTTGATGACAAAGCGTCAAGAAATGGAACGTCAAGGCAAACGTTCTCGTAATTTTTCTGGATTAAAGACCAAAACAATTGATAAAATCTGAATACTGTCAGTAAAAAGGTTTATAATAAATAAACATATTATAATGGTAACTTGATCTGGCGTACTGTATCACGTCGAGTGGATGAGGTCATCCCATGGTATGACCTCATTCACTCGACGTGATGCAGTACGCCAGATCAAGTTACTATTACATTTATAATAATATGTATATGCCATATTGAAGTTTTAGTAATAAGATTTGATCATAAATAAATATTGTATGAGAATTAGAATTTTCGCAAATTATGAACAAACCGAGAAAATCTTACTTTCTTTTTTGTTGGTATATAAGCAAACCCCTAGCTAGGTTATAAAACTTATTTCATACTTAACTCAACTGAGCATGAAATCTACCATGTCCATAAATGTTAAAATGCCAACAATTGTTGGCATTTTAATATAAGTCAGCATGATAAATACAACAACTGACAGTTTGAATGAAAGCATGGACACTTTGGATTTTCAGCATTTTAGTTTTTACAACCACGCAGCTAGCAATTTAGCAATGTACTCCCATGAAACATCTCAAGATAAGCTGCAAGAAGCACAAAATAGACAGTCTATTATTCTCACCCTGGTGCATGACAAACTACATGAAAAGTTGTTCATTTCTACATGCCCATTTCTTAGAATATATGAATGTGGTTGAGAATTCGTTTGAAAAAAACTTATGGTGATCGAGCATGAAAAACTCATTTATTGAAAAGACATATAGTGGCAATTCCAATGTGTACCTACAGCATATGTTACTGAAAATATGAAAGAAAACTATTTGGAAATTTACATTCTCCAAGTATCATGTCCGTTGTCTTTACCTCTTTTAAACAATCCAAACTGCCAATCAGTATTAAAAGTCCCGTCACTCTACTGCAAATTGTTTATTTTTGCATGACAGCTATATCTCAAAATTCGAGTTCATAAACTACCTCTTTTCTAACCTGCTAGTTGTGTGGTTGTATGAGCAGTTTCATTACCGCGGGGCCTGGTATGTTTTGCCTGAACTGAGAATTTTGCTGCAAAATCCTGAACTCAGGAACAGTCATGGAATCTGCCAGGGCTTCAGATTTTTTTTCAAGAATGGTGGGCCGAAGTGACCCATGGAGCAAAACAAATGGTGATGGGCCATTTTCTGAAATGATGGGTCCAAGCATATCAAACTAAACACAGTTGACATTTGGGTAGCATACTTTACCTACGCACTGACACTTGTATGCATATATGTATAATACACATTGACTGCTGATTATACAGTAAAACCTGTCTTAAGCGGCCACTCAAAAAAGAAGACCAATTATCGCTTAATGCAGTTCAAAAGTATTCTGCAATCCTTCGACCTTCATTTAGCTACCATTTATTATTAAGATCTTTGTTTTGTCTATTTTGAGTGCCTGCTAAAGACATGTTTTACTGTATTGGCAACCTACATGTACTTTCTGTTTTGTGGAGTTCGTAGACTCACTGTAAGATGAACATTTTTTTTATTAAAGTGAGATATTTTCACAACTAAAAAGGATGGGTCCACTGCCTTGGAAAGTGATGGGCCATATTTCGAAATCATGGGACAATGACCCAGGCCCACCATAAATCTGAAGGCCTGAACTGATCTGTCATGACAATTGCTCTGCTGTTATAATTACTTACATCATATGACTGTCTTCAAAAGAAATAATCCAAAGTTTTAAGTTGTCAGTCGTTGGAGTTAGAAACATAATCCATCCACAGTATATAAAGAGAAGATTATCATCAATCGAATCCAAACACATGTGTTATATGATTCCCTAAAAGATAATTTAATCCGCTAGAACCGTTGTCAATATCCCGATTAATTAATATTTGTCTTAAAGATTCACTTCAGAAGATTCCTGACACAACTCGCCGTACAAATTGTCATGGAAACTAGCGACGCTATTGATTCAATGAATCTCTGCGAATGATGATCCTTATAGAGAATAAAAGATGGACAGTAACGGGAAAGAAGCCCTTGTGACGTGTGTGACCTTCAAAGTCAAATATGAAGGTACGTACGCGCGAACGCACACACTTATTGCGTCCACGTAGGACTATATCTAGATATAAGGATATGCATATGGATTCAATTATTATGAATACGATGTGAATATATTGTTTCTCACACTGTAAAAAATAAGTGCAATTTTACACCAAATTTGATTCTAACTTTAGCTTAGTTGAATATTTCAATATGATATTTTAAAAGTTTGATAAATTGCCAGGCTAGGTACAGTAATGATGGTCAAAGGTGTCAGTGTGATCAACACAACGCATAAATGATTTTTGATTCAATACTTAACATACCAGATTGGCGGCAATCGAAAACGTTAATACTTTCTACGAACGTAGATAAAAAATGGTTAGAAACAGAGTTTTCGATTGCCATTCGTCGCCCGACTGGCGATAAATGGCAATTGAAAATACTGTTTCTAGCGATATTTGTAAGCGGTCGTCGATTGTTAAGAGCGTTTTCGATGGTCGCCAACATGTATCCGGTGCGCTTTACTAAGGTAGTAATTAATTTTAAGATTTTAAGGAGGCATTGTAATTTAGATCCCAAGAGAATTACTTAAACAACAACAGGTAGCAATGGTTTATCATTTCAAGTTCTTTTAGTAGGATAGGTAAGTATGATTTTGTACAAAAAGGAAGGCAGCTCAGCTCAATGTTCAGTGGCGGATCCAGAGGGGGTTCGCTTGAACCTCCCTCCCCACCCACCATCTTTAAATATCCTATGACAATGAAATAATTTGGTCTCGGCGAGACCAAATTATTTCAATTTCATGGGATTATTAAGAAAAAATGAGATAAAATCAGCAAAGCGAACCCCACACCATTATACATATGAACCCCTTTCAAGAAATCCATTGTGTTCTACTTTTACAGAGCAATGACGAGCTGACAAGTCATGTTGAAAAGAAGAGGCGAATACTTTAGAAACTGGGGCCAATATGAAGACGAATAGAAGGTCAAGTTGAAAGCATTCAAACTGCGGGCCACTTTTCCAGCCACAATTCTACAAAAAATACACTGATTAAAATTTCCCATCGCTGGTATCCGATTTACCCTTCTTATAACTCCTGATACACGTTGCCTATGATGAAAAAAATTTTAAGCTTAAAAGACATCTGATAGTTCTAGTTTGCTGTCACAATACAATATATTTGATATGTGCACACTTCATATTTGTACATTCCAAGCAGTTGTAAACCTTCTGACGCGTTTGTGATAGTTCTAACGTTTATGTGATAGTTCTAACGCGTATGTGATAGTTCTAACGCATATGTGATAGTTCGAACGCATATGTGATAGTTCTATTTTTGCAATTACATTCGAAAATGAAACGTGTGCGAGATTTCCGTTGTACATTCCCAGCGGCCGTGTATTTTTAAATTTATATTTAATTTTATGCTTCATTTTCTTTTGAATCAGGTCAACCGGCTCCGTACCGTGTTTATATTATATACATGTATGTAGTAAAACACACCTACAAGCCTGCACATTCACACGATGTGATCAATTCGTTTGTCATTAAAGAAAGTATACCGTGTCACATAGAAACATAGAGATTATTCTACAAATGTTCTATATTTATGTTTGCTTATTATAAAATATGAAAACATTGATGATTCTGATCAGCTGAGCAAGCAGTGCTAGAACCGTACTTCTTTTTAAAAGAGAGTATAGAATGTTTAAGAAAAATAAGTTTGTATCGTTTCTTTTTTGAGCCAGGTATATAATAGATATTTACCTTCTGTATTCATATTTTCAGGAATTAATTAAGTAATTTTGTTGTGCAGACTAATTCGAGCCGTTCGCTGTCGCTAATCTCGATCCCAAGGGTAAGTTTTCTGCTCCATAACTCATATATGATCAAACATCACAATATTACATACTATGCCATATTTTAATCATCACTTTGGCTTCTTGTTGGTATTACATTGCCTTGTCTTGCTATTTTCTCTTTCTTTTTACGTGAGAACTTATGACAGCAAATATCCCATTTCTCGCAGCCTGGTACTAATGGGCCACCATACACAGTTTGAAACGATGGATGAACGAGGCAGGCGATCTTTTAACTAGCCAATATTGACTTTTCATTTAGCTGAACGAGCAACTGCTATAATTGCTGTGTTGCCTATATCAGGCAAAAAGGTTAATAGTTACAGTTTATCGTTATTGGGTCAGCTCACTCACCGCATCGGCAAGAGGCAAAGGCTCAGGCGAGCCTGCGCATATGCGCAGTCTCGCCAGAAGCTTTGCTTCTGGCATACATACAGTATGGAAGCAGATGTAAGCTCAGAACAAAGTTTGGGCATCTATCCCTACTGGACACGTCCGCAAGCCTTTAACCCTTTACTCCATAGGCTATTTTTAGAACATGACATCATTTTCTATTTTAGACAACATTGAAAAAATTCAAGAAAAGTTAAGTTTTTTAAATTATTATGGAAAATGGAGCATTAATTTATTTGCATTTCCAAAATTTTCTAATATATGATATTTCAAAGGCGTCAAAAGGGTTAAAGTAGACTTATGTATACATTATTGCACCATTTATTGTATCTGGCCCGAGACCCTATCTTTCTTTTGTGTTTTTGAAGGGGCACAAATCGTGAAAAACTAAATACATTTTACAGGCTTATATTTTACTTGGCTGAAAAGAAAAGTTGGTGATCAGCTAGTGTTAACAGCTGCAATTGGATTAATGAAACAGTTAAGACTCAAAAATAACAATAACGACAGAGGCCAGTCAATATTTATTGATATGTACATTAAAAATCTCACAATGCACTAAGTGCAAGTGCATACTGGCGCATTAAGAAAGTTATTGTATGGTGTGTACGTCTGTACGGGAGATAACCACTCGCTAAAGCTCGAGGGTTATCTTCCCATACAGACGCACAAACCATGCAATAACTTACACAAATATATCATGTGCTGGTCAAATATATCATCTTTATAAGAAGTTCCTGCTGTAAAATTGTATGTTAAAGATACACCATGTTAATAGTATGTTTCTAACAGAATAGCAATCAAATACACGAGCACTAATGTTAAAGAGTCACTTTGTATCTACATGAACATTTTTAGAGTTTCACAAATTTAAAACATTAAAGTAAGAAGAGTGCAAAGACCAGGAATCGATACAATCAAGTACCACGCCTGACCCAGGATACCAATGGGAAATTGACAAACTCACAGTTAGACACCACAAACGAGAGCCAAGAGGTCAGCCCTTTCCCAGCAGGTGACCACAAGGCACATATAAACTGACGCACACAATGGCGTAGCAAACACAAGACAGAAAAAAACACAAAAGATCCACAAAAGAAGTACCGCCTTGGAATAGTCAGTAAAATATTTTACTGTAGGGCTTAAATCGGTTTCACGGCGCGCAGACCTCAACTTAATTCAGATGTGGATCAAGACACATATATATTTGGTTTGTATGAAAGACCCCTAACTTATCAATGCATCATCTCACAGAACATATAAATCAAGATATAAAAAGGAGATAAAGCAAAGATAAGGTCTCAACAGTAAATAAAACTGAATACTGGAGCAAAAGAAATCCAACAGGTAAACCCCGGAGGGCCAAGCAAACAGAGTAAAGTTTTAGATAAAGGGTCAGTCAAAAATAGAGTTCTAGCTTCACTATGTAGCTGTGGCTTTACGTATTTGTGATAAGTACCAACACATAAAGAACCAGGGCCCATAATTACAATGCCTCCTTAAAGTTATAGGGGTCAGCAACATTAAAAACAAGTGAATCTGAAATGCAAGCCCTTATTAAATCATGCAATATGCTGCAAACTAGATCATACGCAAATGAAAAGTAAGAAAGTTACATATGTTTGTGTAGTAGATAATTGAAAGCAATGGAGGACAGCCATTTTAGGCTGAATGACGTCACTCAGCCCTTATTTAATCTGCATAAACAGAATTACTAGTATCCTGTTTTTCAGTTTAACGTTGTTTGCATTTATAATGATTCATCTGTTGAAAATGGTTAATTTTTTCAAAAATCTCCAATGTTGCAATGAAATTTGGGGTTTTTATTGGCTTTTCACAACTTACAGGAAGCTAATTAAATATTTAAAATGGCGGCCTCCATAAGCTTAATACAAGTCAGAATTTAATTTTTGGATTATTATAACTGTCTTATTTTATATCGGATTTTGATCCGGTTTGCGGCAGATTTTATGGTTTAATAAGGGCTTTCATTTCAGATTCACTTGCTATCAATGTTGCCGTTCCCTCTAAGAAAGCCTTAAGTCAAGTATTGATTTTTTAGCGTTTCGAACTTATTAAAATCAAAATAGTTTTATTTTATCTATATATCACAATGATATATTTGACCACAAGTACTGCATTGATACCGACAATTATATTAAACATTAAATGTAATATGTTGAAATGTTGATACTTAACTTAAGTAGTCCTTAACTTTAAGGAAGCATTGTAATTTTGGGCCCAGCTCATTTACAATCCCGCCTAAATAGCTACATGTGGGTTACAACGCAGTTATGAAAAATGTGTTGTAACATTGCCCTCTCTGACAAGACTGTGGGTTTGAACCGACTAGACTCATATGATTATGGGCAGGCTCGTTAACTCTTTGTATCATGATGGATTTTCCCATTCATGTTGATAAATAAGTATGAGACTGTCCATTATTTACTTAAAGGGGTCACAGGTAGAATCTTGTTTTGTGTATTTTTGCTGCCATTCTGCATGTTTAGTATGTTATCTATCTTGTATCGTCCATTCCACATATATTTACTGCGAATATTGGCTGTCATTGTCTGTTTCTCATCATGCATTTTAGCTCCTAATCTTTATGTTCCATCTGTTCCGCATCTTGTTGTTTATATTTTGGCTGACATTTTATCTGTTCCATCTGTTCCACATTTTGTTCAATCTGTTCTGAATCTTGTTTTGTGTGTTTGGCTTTGGCTGTCATTCTGTCTATTCCGCATCTTGTATATATTAAGTATTTTGGTTCTGACTGTTCTTCATTGATATTGTAGTATGATTTGATTGTAATTATACCTAGGCCTTTAGCTGGCTATATACCCCCTCCCCCCCAGGGAGAATTTTGTACACTATGATTTTCTGAAACTACATTATATAAGACACAAAATAAAAGATGTTAGCCCTCTGAGAGTGGCAGCGTTAACGTGTAACATCACGTTATATACGTAAGTCCCCCCCCCCCCCAAAATAGCATTAAATGTCCCTGATAATGTCTCAACTACGACATATTCGTACATATTTGCATGCTGACACAGGTTTTTGAACTTCTTATAACACAGTTACATATTTTTTAGTATTAATTTTATAAATGTCTTGAGTTATAACCGTTGTATACGTTACTCAGTGTTTTCTGCGATATTTCCGAGTATCAGTATGGTATTTATTGACTATACATGTGTGACATCTGTCACAGAATATAGTAAATCTATAAGGCTGCTACTTAAATGATTTAAAGTTCTTTATTATGGTCGCTTACACTATTTTTCAGGTCCATGTTATGTATATTACCTTCAAAATAGCATTAAACATTTAAGTTAATGTCTCTAACAAGCCCTGTTTATACTTATTTGCATGCTTGCACAGGTTTATTTACTTCTTTTAACAAGGTTTACCTATTTTAAGTATTCATTTAATAAATGCCTTGAGCTTTAACTGTTATACGTGTTACCAAATGATACCTAATTTATTCTGAGTATCTGTATAGCAGTTGTTGACTATACATGTACAAAGTCGTTCAGAGAATTTAGAAAGTTTATAAGGCTGAAATACATTGAAGTTCCTTATTGATTTATTGTGACTTAAACTAATATATAATGTGATCTATCAACCTTCGCTGTTTGCTCACATAAACAGTATAGATATCATGCATTCAAATCGGAAGTTCTGAAAGACAGTCACTGTGAAACAGCTCAGTTCTGGGCAAGGTATATGGATTTGATTCAGATGGTGTTGACACTGATTAGAGCTACAAGGAAAACAACTTTGAATTGCATGTCATCTCTATCTGTATGCCTTGTTCCCAATGTTCATTGCAAACGATCACAACAACTACATGTACCTGTGTAACTGATTACACTCATAAATGTCTGATACAAATCGCAGATGCAAAAAAACTTCTCGACAAAATGGGTTTAGTGTGTCACAACCATTGGTGCTTTGCTTTAGAAATGATTTTGACATAACTATCAGGCAAACAATAAAGAGGTATTATAGGCTTCAGCAACTAGAACTACGCTTCGTACTACAGATGGAATAGTGTATTACTCATCACATCAGAGCTCAATGTATTGAAACAACTCTTCAATGCCCTGAAATGAAATATTCAATCTGCACAGATGCAAAGTAGAATGAGTACTAGAGGCAGTTTCAGGCTTCACCAATCCTTTTAGTTCTAGTTTTATAGACAATGAACTGTATTTTTGTCTTTCAATGTGACTGCTAAGCCTGACATAGCTAAGGATCTTATTGAGGCTGATGACATTGTCAGGAGGGCTGTTGCAGACTTCATTGACTCACTTTTAGTTTAAAAAAATCTGTTTTTCACAATCCCATAAAATGCTACAAGCTTATAAAGTTTTGATGCTTGCGAGGTCAAGCAAAAAGAAGTTAACCAGTTTACAAAAGGTAAACAGCCAGATGAGAGCTTAAAGGAGCGTCTTTGGTAAGCATGACCTTTCTATTGGACATGATGTTGACATTGAGTTGACACTGCCGTTCCTTCTGGGACCTGTACCATGGTCACTGTCAACTCCTGATAGAATTTCCTCCAAAACTGACAAGTCCAAATTTCCGCATGGCTTGCAATTACACATTGAACCAACATTAGATTTGCCATGTAGTGCTGCACATAACGTTGATGTCAATGCCGTAACTACAGAGCATAATAGCTTTTCCTGTCACCTTCACGGATCTGATGGCACCAGTATTCAACCGGGCATTAAAGGCAGGGCATGTTGGTTTTGTCACTGATACATATATACGAGACCTGTTTCATGTTTATTTGAACAAATTTGAATTTCACTTTTTGCGGTTGCATATAAATAAAACAAACAAATATTGCTTTTTCATTCATAACGGACGTGTCACTGGTATTGTCAAGTAGACAAGATGGCAATTTAAAGCACAGCCATAACACGGCGGCCCTAAATACATCCCCACCCCCATTTTGCTGATTTTAAGAGCTAAAACGGGTGTAGCTTCAAGGAAAATACGTATTTAAGTGTGAAATTTACTTTTAAGTTTAGAGGAACACTCAGTCTATTTTTTCAAATGAAAATCAGCCTATGCGTGCCTTTGCTTGGAAACTGGGCTTAATAAGTTCTTCCATACAAGTGCCCAAATGGGTATCTTTATGAATAAAATGGGTCTTGGAAGAATTTTGAAAAACAAATTCTCAAAACTCACAACCGACTCTATTTCCTGGATATTTCAAGTATCTATCGCCGATAAAAATGATCACAAAATATTGCAATTGAGTATTTTGAATACAATTTAGTGTTGCTATGGAAACTGTAAACCCTAAAATTTGATGTTCAAGTCGCTTCCATAAAGTAATTATCCAACCGGAATGCTTAATTTTCTAACAGAACACACTTTAATTATTTATGTACAATATATAATAGGTTCCAAGAGAAAGACTTCATGCATTTTAGAGAAATTATTCGAGAAAGATTTAGTACAATTCGTTTCAAACGTCGTTTGCAAACGCTTTAAATTTGACTACTCATCTTCAGAGACTGTTTCCAACCAGACAATAACAATTAAGAACTGGCCTTTTGATGACTGCATATTCCTGGAGATCAGACTAACCCATGAAAATCAATAATTACCAAATATAACGAGAAATAAATGAGTAACATGAGTAACGACATTTTCAAATTTGTTCAAATAAACATGAAACACATCTTGTACAATGTATAAGCAGCAGTCAATAAAGTCTTACAAACATTCTCACAGAGGATAACCTGGGTGTTTTGTTCAACAATGGTGTATGCAACAAAGGTGCACCTTCTGAATGTCAACAACATTGGCCAGACTATGGGGGAAGAGATCTACAGTAATACACTGTTTAACAGATTGTGACACTACCAATGTGCCGATGTGTTAGTATCACGGAAAGGTTATTCCTATCAAACTGATAGAGAACCCCTCCCCCACTAGTTCATCAACATTCTAAGCAAGGTAGGAAAACAAATAAAGAATTGCTCTAGGCAGTCATCAGTGATATGAAGCCCTAACATGTGCTATCTAGGTAATTGTGAATAAGTTGCAGTACATACAAAGATTGAACTATCAAGTATTTCCCATGAAAACAAGTGAGGCTTTCAAGATATGGACAAAATGTGTGGAAAATAAATGGGATGGAAATTGAGTACCTCTGGGTGAAAGAAAACTTGATTGTACCCTAACAAAAGAGCCACAGAATTATATTTCACATTTTGTGTGATATGGGGTTACCATGTTCAAAACTCAACAACTCAAACCTTATAAATATGGAAACATAATATTTGCAGTTCTTTAATTGCACGCCGGTGGGTCGGACTTCAGACTCTATGATGGTTCCGACTTAAAGACTTATCTATTGATGAGATGGTAGTGGCCTGATGCTTTGGCTGTTTGTCGGGCCCACCGGGGTTTACCTGTTGGATTTCTTTTGCTCCGGTATTCAGTTTTATTTACTGTTGTGTCCTTATCTTTGCTTTATCTCCTTGTTATATCTTGATTTATATGTTTTAGGAGATGATGCATTGATAAGCTAGGGGTCTTTCATGCAAACCAAATATCTATATTTCTTGATCCACATCTGAATTAAGGGTGAGGTTGGCGCCGTTAAACCGGTTTAAGCCCTCCAGTAAAATATTTTACTGACCGTTCCAAGGCCGTACTTCTTTTGTGGATCTTTTATGTTTTTGTTCTGTCTTGTGTTTGCTATGTCTTTGTGTGCGTCTGTTTATATGTGCTTTGTTGTCACCTGCTGGGAAAGGGCTGACCTCTTGGCTCTCGTTTGTGGTGTCTGGTGTAAGTTTGTCACTTTCCCATTGGTATCCTGGGTCAGGTGTGGTACTTGATTGTATTGATTCCTGATCTTTGCACCCTTACTTACTTCCAAAAGGTACATAAACATTCTTTAATACAAAATGAGTTAGTAACCACATTCAAATTTAAAAATATCAAACTATATTAGTTTCGTAAATCATTTATATAGGAATAATGAAAAAAAAAAGTAGCATACGTAACACTTTGGGGAGCATATTGTTTTCAAAGGTCCATGTCTGTGATGCAAAAATAGCTTCTTGGATGATATAGCCAATTTGGAAATCTTACCTTATGGTTTGCACTTTTCAGAAGTCATGTCATTTACTAAAATTATCAAAGATGTTGATGGGTAATATATATAATTGGCTGTTACAAGGTAATGGTGCCATTACCAGAGTGCAAGCATATTTCAAAATCCTTGTAAGATAAATCTGAAAGAGGATTAATAAGTTGTATAGGAAGATTCTTTAAAACCCTTGTATAATATATGAAGATTTGCTCTATAACTGATGGGTTTTCTTTGATCTTTTAAGTTGTTACTCGCACATTGCACTGAATGTTACAAATTTTCAATGAGTATTATGTAAACTATTTTTTTGTCTCTATAAAAGAAAAGAGGGTTTATAGCAGTTAATGTTTTGAGTTACTTCCTCAGTAAATGAGCCAGAGTAAAAAGAAGTGCATGGACCTGTGCACCGCATGCAAATAAGTACAAGCAGGTCGTGTTGGAGACCATATCTTGAATGGTTAATGGTATTCAGCGAGTAACGTATGTAACCTGGGCTGTACAATAGTGTAAGAGACCATAATAAGGAACTTTAATTCATTTGAATAGCATCCTTATAGATTAACTATATTCCCTGACGGATGTCATACATGTATAGTCAATTACTGCCATACTGATACTTGGAAATAACATATGAAACACTAAGTAACATATACAACGGCAAAAACTCAAGACATTTTTAAAATAGATGCTAAAATTATGTAACTGCGCTATAAGAAGATCTTAAACCTGTGCTAGACTTAAAAAAAGTGTGAATATGTCATGTTGGAAACGTTATCAGGATAATTTAATGCTATTTTGCGGGTAACATACGTAACATGATGTTACCCGCTAACGATGCCACTCTCAGAATGCTAACATATTTAATTTTGTGGCTTATATAATGTAGTATTTGGATATCATAGTGTAAGAAATTCTCCCTTGGGAGAAGTGGGGTCTTTAGCCAGCGGGAGGCCCGGAGAATTACATTTTACATTTTTCTGTGATATGGGGGTACCATGTTCAACATCTAATAACTCAGAAAGTATATAAGATAGAAACGTAATGCTTGCAGTTTTGAAAAGTTAAATAAAAAACCTTTAATATAATACCAAATTAATGTACAAAACTGTTTTCAATAAAATTTAAGACAAACTATATTAGATGCATTTATCATTTAAAAGGGGGTTCAATGAAAAAATGTAACATACACTACATCGAAGGTGACTATATTTGTTTTCAAATGTCACTATCTGTGGCCTAGTAATAGCTTATTTAGAAAATATAACCAAATTGGAAATCTTACCTTATCTTTTGCACTTTTTTGAAGTCTTAAAAAGAATTTTAATTATCAAATATTTTGTAGGGTAACGTATGTAACAGGCTGTTACAGCTTAACGCTGCCATTGTCAGAGGGCTAACATGTTGCAAAATCCTTGCAAGACATTGGGCTTCAAGAAAAATATGGTCTACAAAATTCCCCCTGGGGGGGGGAGGTAAACCATATCCAGCCAGTGGCCTAACCGGGCCGCGTAGCGCAGTCGGTAACGTGTCTGGCTACAGATGCGTGGCTGACTGCAATTCCAGGGGTCGCGAGTTCGATCCCGGCCCGGTCCCATACTTTCGTGGAGATTGATCATGAAATAATTTCTACGGTCATTCTCCTCCCTTCCGCTGATTCATTCAAGAAGGGTTTTTGTCAGTTACAAGCGAAAGTATGTGCACTAATTACTGGTTATCCGCTTGTTCAAGCCTGCCCAGGAAAAGGTGTGGTTAGGTGAACTGACCGTCCCGCAATGACCATAGCTGTTGACTTGGGACGTAAAGCAACAAAACAAACAAAACAAACAAATATCTGTTCAGTCTGTTTCAAACCACAAGAAAACAGTCATATAAATTCAGCGGTGTATGTTAATTTCCATTCAGCCTGTTTGCATCTTATCATGTGTATTTTGGCTCCTGTTCTGCATGTTCCGTCCTTTTCCATTCTCGTTCCCTCTGTTATGCATCTGGTTCTGTGTATTTTGGATTCCATTCAGGCTACCAGGGTCAGTCAAAAATAACTGAGAGTTGATACCTATCTCTTACGTAGGCTAACATACACTAGTCAAATTTGGCACATGTATACAATGATCTGTCATGCGTCAGAATATGCGATGTATAAAACCATGCCCGGTACAGATTGTTGTTGCTAAGCAACAGAAGAATGTGAAATAACCGCATGCGTTCACGCTGGAATAAAGCGTTGCCATGGAAACACATTACAAAATTTAAGTTAAATCAACTTGTGCATTTGTTGAAAATAAAGTCTATGAATATATTTTGTTAAATTCAATAACTGTAATTAAGGCGTTGCAATTTTATTCCACTAATAAAATGAAAATCGACTGAATTTTCAGACAATTTTACCCCAAAATATACCCCGCCCACCAATAACGGTTCATTCTAGAGCAAAATTATCAACTAAGTTTCATATCATATGACCATTTCATTGTATTTAGTAATTGTTTTTATAACCTGAATGCATATCTTGAATATTCTTAGGAATAATCGGTTGCAATAGCAACAAAATCTAGTGTTTTTGCAAAAAACAGAATTTCCATCAATTTTGGTTGCTAGGCAACGGAAATTGCATGTATTGTATTTATATTCTGTTACACTTCTTCAAAACATCGCTAACACATTGTTTGATAGAATTAGCCAGATAAAAGGTCCATTATGATACTGTTTTAGATTTGAAGGGTATTTTAAATTCATAGCTGCAACGTCAGAAATGTCGTCAGCGCGAATGCACACAGCTTAGAGACGGTCTTCGGTTGCCTAGCAACAGCACAATGAAGATGAAGAGTCCCAGTCAACTCTCAGTTATTTTTGACTGACCCTCGTATCTGTTTCTTATCTCATTCAGTTTTTCCGTACCTAGTTCTTTGTACGTTTGCTCCTTTCTGCATGTTCCGTCTATTCAACATCTTGTTCTGTGTACTTTGGATGCCGTTCTATTTGTTCCCAATCCCGTTCTGTCTGATGTGCATCCTGTTCTGCGTACCTTGGCTGCCATTCTGCCTGTACTGTCTGCTTTGCATCTTGTTTTGTGTATTTTGGCTGATGTTCTATCTGTTCCCAATATCTCATTCTGCCTGTACTGCATCTTGTTCTGTGTAATTTAACTACCATTCTCCTGGTTCCGCATCTTTTTTTTTTTATTTTGGCTGCCATGCTATCTGATCCATCTCTTCCATGTTTCATCCAATCTGTGCCTCGTCTCGTTTCTTCGTATTTAGACTGTTCTCTCTGTTTTCAGTCTTCTTCCGTCTGTGGCATTAGTCGCTATAAAAATATAATATTCCTCTGAAAACAAAGTCAGTTCAGTAAGAGTTTTACCCTGTTTTGTCGTTATAATTCAATAAAGAATACATAACCAAAAAATCTGCTCAATAAGACTAACTAGAAAGTCACTACATGTAGTTGTTCAACACCATTTTATGTATTTGTTACTTGTCGAACAGTCGAATAAGATAAACGTGTGCGATTCAGGCCCGATGCAATATATTTGGTTAAAGTAATGTTTTGATGAATTCAGCTATTGGACATCACACGACAAAGATATGGCGATGATTTAAGGTTTGTTTTAAAAGAAATGATTCTACTGTTTTGGCGTTTTAGCCCAAGTTGTCTGTGTTGATCGACAGAAAGTTAAACAGATGATTGAGCATTAAAACTTGATCTTTACACAGAGATTGTGTAGTGATATGTCAAATTGACAATACTACACGTAAAGTAGATTCAATTATATCCACGATGCCTAAAACCGGATCTTAAAGAATAAATTCTCTATGGACTAAAGTTCTTTCGGATGAGTTGCTTAACAACTTATTTACTTTGAACTTTAAGTCTAACGAATTCAAGGAGTACAGCCAACTGCCCCTTCCGATTTGGTCACTGTTTGCTTATTAACTGCTTATTAAATGTGCTTATGTGATGCCAAATTTTTTCGATAAATCTATGCTTCATCTCCATCATATTTTGATTCATTTCTTCAGACACATTTTCGAGTCAATCGGAACTGCCTCGACCAATTCCGTGGAATAAGACCTCGGATGCACACTGATGATCTAAATAACGTCACGCTGACGTCACAGAAACCATGCCAACACAATAACAAGTGTGATTCCAGCAAAACAAACGGTTACTAATGAAGTGTTCTGTATCCTGTACTGCGTATTTGACCTACCACTCTATCTGTTCTGTCAATCAGAACTACCTCGGCCAATTAAAAGATGGAAGGAAGGAATGAAAGTGCTACACATTGCAATCCAACACACTCTCCAGTTGTAAGAAATGACCCTACCATTTCAATGCTTAAAACTTGTAGTTCAGGTAATACAGTAAATCCTGTCTTAAGCGGTCATTCAAAAATAGACAAAACAAAGATCTTAATGACAAATGACAGCTTAATGAAGGTCGAAAGTATTGCAGAATACTCCCCTACTCCAATAATTTTCCTTACGCCAGTTCCAGTTAACACAATGGAGCTTTTTCGTACAGTGTACTACGCGTACCCATTCTTCCTCTATGACTTATAAAATGTAGCACTTTCTTTCTTTCCTTCCTTCCAATTTTCCTTTCAGCTAGAACTATGCAGTAAACATGACTACCCTAAGTAATGTACGGTCAGCGCTAACTCCACTCATAAAATGTGTGTATATTGCTTCGAGTTATTAGTCATGCGACAATAAAACACGGTGGCCTGTTTTCAAATCCTTTTAAAAAGTATTTGATATGAACGAACTGTTCACATGCGCAGGCTCCTGGACATCATTCTTCTTTACGACTCGTATTTAAGGCTAGCATGTTTCTGGAAAGTGCTCATGAATTGTCCAAATTAAAACGTCATCCTTCGATATTAATTTACAAATCAGCACTTCTTCATCAATAATTCAAAATAAGCCTTCTTTTGTTCTGATAACTGATTGACAGCAATCTCTAATTATACTCATTTATTGTCGGCTTTATCGTTTACCAGACTGAATGATGAGATTTTAACTGACCTAGCTGAGCCATAGCACGGTCTGTAACGACGTTCATTGTATTGTACTTTTGCAGTCAATGTTTTGTTTTCCAAATTTTATCTTCCGTGTTTGCAAACAAAAAGGCGGAGACCAGCCTGCGCTTACACACAGACTGGTCATCGCCTTTATTTTTCGCTTTTTGGAAAGTATCATATCTGAACTTGCTACAAGCGAAATTTCAATTTTTCTAGCTAATCTCTGTAGCTGAAGACAGGTTTGAGTCTGGCTTTGTCGTATCAAAGGTTTTGTCGTGTCGAGGCCAGCATGATCTAGCGCAGGATGTGGAGTCTGTGTTTGGTTTTTTTTTTTAAAGTGACATTTCTTGAACGACGAGTACCATAATCTTTTGAACTAGTGTAACGTAGTTGATTCTTTTTCTAAGTTCGCAATGTGTGTTTCATTTCTCTTTAAGAATTTGAAATTTCCGCAACATGCTTTCCAATTTTAAAATTTATTTAAATCTTCTTAATCAAAACTATTAAACTTCTAGAATTATTATTAACTCAATATAAACCCAAACTCTAAATCCAAATTTGAACAGAATCTAATAATCTCACATTGGACTTCGCCTGGCATACTATTCCGCTATGTGATAGAAGCAGACAACATCGCCATCTAATGACATCATCATTAGCCAATCATATTTCGAGTTATCAATAAAGCGCCCTCTTTTGATGTTAGCTTCTATTTATATCAATCCATAGAAAGATACAAAAGTGACACAAAAATGTAGTCATACCAATTGCACAATTTCTCCAAAGTCAGATGCTTGTATGATTGCGAAACCCTGTCATGATCTTTTTATTTGGTTGATGCAATATTGATAAACAAAGTAATATACTTAAGACCAAAAGTAACTTTACACTGTTATTTATATATACCTTTTCTGGGTATTGGTGAGTGGTATTTTATATGTGTTTAATTCATATTAAAGTTCAATCAATTATTCATATGACCCTTTAAATTTCATGTTTTTGCTGTCATAAATGCAACCACAATGCCCTAATGAAAGAAGCAAGGGGGCAAAATAAACTTTTCCAAAACGCATCACCTTTGATGTGTTGCTGTAGCTTTGCAATTGGACACTTTTTAATTTTAAAGAACCAGTATGAGAGACAGGCTATTGAATTGTTGTTTAAAGTACAAATCAACCTGGACCGCCCTTCGATTAACACAAATTAGAGTTGTGTTTTTACGTACATACCCCTTTTTGTGAACTTTACAATGCTTTCAATGGAATTTCCCATAAGAAATTGTTTGCCGTTTTTCTTTCAAACCGATGAGAATTTTTATGAGATTATCTCGTCACAAACTCAGGGCAGAAGTCCCAACAAATCGCTGATAAAAAATCCAAATGCCATCTGAGATTAAGCTTTAAGCAGGGACTAAAATTTACTATTATTTTATTTCAAAGGGAGATAATTTCAAAGTACACCAACTTTAAGATGCTGCCAAATACAAACTATACGTCAGAGACAAAATGTCTTACAGTATTGTTAATGTGCAATCGATGGCCCTTAAAATAGCGTGTTCAAATTCTATGTTTACTTTGGATTTTGTTAGAAAATGCTGATTTTGTGATTTTATTGAAAGCACCGATAACTCGAAAGAAAATTAATTTACCTAAGTTGTTTTTCGTGAATTAAGTAAGGACGGGTACCAGCAACTCATTGCAATATTTAATTTGGTTAAACTCAAAAACAGTAAAGATGTATTCGGTAGTTCAAAGTGTAAAGTTTCTTTTGGCTTTAAGTATATTTATCAACGTGACCTTTCAAATCTGTTAAAACTTTCAAACAGAATTAATAGGCTTATAAATACAACCTTTAAGAATAACAACATGCTGGTTCAAATTTCCTAATAACACATGAATATGCCAATCATAAGTGTCAACGAACACCTGCAACTAAACTGAAATAAGCATTCGCAACTATTAAAACCGCTCAGTTGAAACCTACCAATATGTGCAAGTAGGAGATCCAATCAGCCATGTTAAACTCATTTGGATCATTATGAAAGCCAGCAAGTCCTACATGTACTCACTCTATCATTGTTTGTGCTTAACGTCCCATCAACAGCTTAGGTAATATGAAGATGAGCCACAGATTAGGGTCTTGTTCTGACAGGGTAAAGAAACTGGGAATTGAATCTGCGACCCCTGGTTTACAAAATGATTGGTTAATTCATCACACCAAAGCCGTCCCTACACCCTATACAGTAAAGTTTCGTCACAGAAACTGACTGACGTTGAGCTTCATTGAGTCAATACCAGACACAAATATGCCCAAGACCATCAGATGGATTATTTCACTGAAAATAAATATATGGTCTTCGTAACGCAGTAAGATAGCACCTGTCACGGTCAAACTCCAGAACTGTGTCAGATTTTTCGGCAAACCATGAAATCAAATCAACAATTGCATGGCAGAGCCATAAACTGCAATGTTACCGACGGTCTGTGTGCCCAATGTCATCACAAATAAATAAAAGCAAACTTATAAAGAAATCATAAAGTCAACAATTTAAGATTTTACGTCAGCTCCAGTGCGGAATTAAGCCAGCAGTAGTTCGTTGTAGTAACATCCGGTGCTTTTACATTTACCAGATCTATGAAGTTAATCATCAATGTAGTAGCTATATCATTTACGTTTTTTTCTATATGCATGAATACACAGATTCACGTAACTCCAGATTTTAAAAGTGTTATGGCATGAAAACTAAACGACGCACCGTAACAAAACAAGTAATGCACCATTTGTGCATACCTATGACTCAGATCAGCTTGGGCATCTACTCTTCAATATAATCAAAACCATCGTTTTCGACTCGTTGCATACCCCAGGACTTAAAACGTTTTCATGTGGACAGCAAAGGCTCTGATCCCATTTGGATGAAGACTTAAACTGATCTAGGTCTTCACTGGGAGTGGGAGTACACACCATATTGTTGGTTTCCATACGGTGCTTATTTTCATGAGTTTTCCTAGCATTGTACATATGATCAGAAATAGAGCAGTGTGGATTGTGGAGAATGTTAAGTATGAGATCAATGATCTCTTGGCATAAAGCTTAGACTATCAACTTCTTAAAAGTCTATCTAGGGCTTCAATTATTATCATGGTGTTTGTACAGCGAAGTCTTACAAGTCTTAAAACACCATTCGGTTAGCGATCAAACGGTAAATCGATCGAACAGGGCGTTTATCCTACATATACGAAAATTTTCTTTGAAAAAAATGGAAATATTTAATTTTATAACCCGTGGTTTGTTTAACCATATACCCGTGTTTATTGTGCCTACTTAGGAATTTAACCCGTAGTACGTTGTACCATATCAAAGGATAGAGCCCAAGTTAAAATGAATTTTCTTCGACCCTCATTATAGTACATAATTGCTTGTAAAGGGCACACTTTTGTCGACCCCAACTGTTCTGAAAAATCGCAGCATCGCTCTATTTTTTCGTTTTGTAAAAGATTAACAGGTCAATAAACAGTTTTTCAACCATTTTCGTGCATTGAAATCAGGATTTCGAAGCCTCCAATTCTCTAATCTGGTGATTTTATGAAGCAAGATTTTTTTGAGAAGACAACAAAAACTCAATAGACAGTTTTCTATAATGGTTTAAAAAATCAACTCTGGCAAATTTCATCAAAATAAGAGAAATAGATGCTAACATTTTTCTCACCTTGCATAAAAGTATTGTTTATACTCGCGTTAGTAAAAAATCCTGCGTAGGTAAACGGTGTGTAAATGTGGATTTCGAGAGCACAATTGTGAAGAATAGCAAACCTGTCTGAGACTGACACCTGCAGTTAGGCTATTTTGTACATTTTTATATGGCAAATGTTCGCGAACATGTAATAGCGGCCCGTGGTTTGTATCTTTACATCATGTTTTTCCAGCTTTAACTTTGTATTGGCACCGACTCTGAATTACTATACTCCTTTTGTTTGTTTGTCTGTTTGTTCGTTTGGTTTGATTCTTTAAAACCATCAACAATCTTTAAGCTAAACAGGGACGGGTCTTCCTGGGTTGAACCAGTACTAAGCTAGGATAAATGTGTCTTGCTCAAGGACCACAACGCAGTGACGCCGGTATACTCCTTTTAAGTCACAAATATATATATTTGCTTTCTTTGAGAAGCAATATAGGTCCAAGCTCTTGTTGATGTAACAAGACCAAACCAACCATTAAGCCAAGCTGCCAGCTACTGAAGAAGCCAGACGATAAAAAGTCTGCTATATTAGGGAAATAAACTTTTTTTTATCTATTGATCAATTTGAACTTCTGCGTAATCACTCGCGCATCTCGATTTACTTTCACCAAATAAATCATGTAAATTGCAGCAATTAGAATTTTTCCGGTCGTTTAATAATATAGACATTTCAAATCGATTACTAGTTTGTTTACGTATTCCGCAGTGCTTGATTTTCTAGATCGCCAAGATGTAGAAGCAAATGGCAGGGCTTCAGATTTTTTCAAGATTGGTGGGCCGAAAGGACACATGGAGCAAAAAATAGTGGGTCATTTTCTAAAATGATGGGCCCAAGCATATCAAACTAACCACAGTTGACATTTGGGTAGTACGTACACACTGACATAGACACTTATATGTATATTGACTGCTGATTATACAATAAAACCTGTCTTAAGCGGCCAATCAAAAAAGACCAAATATCCCAAGGGGAGCATTCTACAAAACTTTTGCCCTTCATTAAGCTACCAATTGTTATTAAGATCTTTGTTTTGTCTTTTTTTAGTGGCTGCTTAAGACATGTTTTAACGTATACATGTTTTTGTGGGGAGATTACTTTGTTAAACTTAATGTTAGCTATATTCATACTCTGTATGTTTAATGCTTAATAAATTTATGTTATGTTATGTTATGTTATGTTATGTATTAGAGTTCAGATGAATATTTTATAAAAGTTAGATTTTTTTTCACAACTAAAAAGGATGGTTTGTTTGATTTGATTCTTTACGTCCCATCAACAATCTTACAGATAAACAGGGACGGAAAAAAGATGGGTCCACTGCCTTGGAAAGTGATGGCGCATATTTTGAAATCATGGGACAATTACCCGGGCCCACATTAAATCTTAAGGCCTGAAATGGCAATCGGACCGCATTCTGCCTGTTCCACAAGTGCGTACTTTGAATTTTAGGCTAGCTAGATTGTCAGCTATATTTTAAAGTAGTGGTAAAGAACAGGAAGGGTAGATCGACCATATATCGTGTGCCAGCGTTAAGGCAATTTTGTACATTGAAAAAAATCGCGTTTTTTGTGGAAAATGGGGCCGCGGATTTGATTTTTTTCACCATTATGTTCCTGCTACGTAAGTTAACGAGAAGGGCATGGTTCATATAGTATTGGCACCAACTTTTGACAAGTTTACAAACTTATTATTATTATGTCTCCGCCAAGGAAGGGTCGGTAGACAAATTGTTTCCCCTTGCGTCCGTTTCTCTGTCTGTCCGTCTGTCTGTCCGTCTGTCTCTAACTTTATAACCGTTAGAGATATTTCAACGAAACTTCGTACATTTGTAAAGCACACTCAGACGACGTGGCTTGCACAAGAACCATAAATCTTGCATCTTTATTTTATTTATAAGTTATTCCCCTTGTAACATAACTAAAAGCATTTTTTTGTCCGCTCTGTAAGTAAACACTTGTAAAGCTATTTGTTTGAAACTGTATGCACTTCTAGAGCACAATGAGACAATGTGTCATGCACAAGAACCACGACTCTGCTTTGGATAATTTTAGAGTTATTTACCTTTGATCATATGCAATGCTATTTCGTGTCCGCTCTATAACTTGATAGCCGTTACGAGGGCTGTTCAAATATGAATGCAAGTAGCTTCATAACTTTCTTCACATATAAGCTACGACAACATGCCATACCTTTCTGGAAAGAACTATTTGTCGCCTTTAAAATGGCACCAAACATAAAGGAACGCTCACTATATACATGTATCTCGAGTTACAGACGCTTATATAAAGGCCATTCCTGTATACTGAAGTTTTTCTGAAGCAAATTGCCATTCATACACGTTTGGTACATGTGCGGATATAGTGTCATATCTTTGTAAGTTTGAGACAAAATGGCACCAAATTTTACATGCAAGTTTAAGGTACATTGACAAAGTTGCGTACAGCAAAAAGTTTATATAATCCTGTTTCAATCTCGAGTGAACAGACACGTTTGTGACGTCATTAACTTTATGATCAACGTCATTTTGAGTTATCTACTGGTGATAAAATAATGAACATCGCTGTGCCTTTTTCTTTGTGTTTTGCTTAAATCACGCTTAACATCACGGAAACGTCTCCGTGCGAAATGCACCCCAGATTTCCACCTAACATATAGTAAAACGAGAGGAATCGTGGGGTTGAAATAGCAAAAAGATAGTGCGTCTAAAAATGACCTATATTTCCTATAAAAAAGTATTTACAGCACCCAAAAGATTAAATATATATAGAAACTAGTTAACTATTTAATTTATTTGATTTTTAATAAAATAAAATCATTAAATTAATATAAAAAAATATCATCGCACTTTTATAAATATTACTACGCTGACTCGGCGATTTCCGGAAGCAGACGTGTGGTACGATCGGTTTTTAGCTACACCATTCACCATATCTACATTAAATGCTGGTTCCCTGTCTACAGGTGGTCAGTAATGTAAATACAGGTAACCAGAACCCCCCCCATTTCCAGGTATTGGGGGGGTACTGGTTACCTGTTTTTCCATTACTGACCACCTGTAAAGCGGGAACCAGCAATTAATGTAGATATGGTGACATTCACCATATCTACATTAATTGCTGGTTCCCGCTTTACAGGTGGTCAGTAATGGAAAAACAGGTAACCAGTACCCCCCCAATACCTGGAAATGGGGGGGGGGTTCTGGTTACAGTTTCCAACCGTATAGAGCGCAAACTGGTCTGATCAGCTAGGAAACTTCCAAATTCAATTTGAAATATTTTCATGAATACCAACAGTATAGCTGTAAACCATTTTGTGCAACTGTGTAGGCTGATCTGCACCTTTGCTGTCCTCATAAAATCGATCTCAGTTTTCTCAGGGGACGATTTGTCGCACCGTTCGCGCGCTACAGAAAAGGAGCACTGTCACTTTATAAGTACTAATGAATTAATATAAAATGTAGTTCAAAATCTGTCCGAAAATGCCTGTTGTGTCGGTGGCTGAGACATCTGAGTCGTCACTGTTTGCCAAAGTAGATATTTACTGGTATCCAGAATGAAAAGGATTAATATTTTCTCGACGTCATAGCATTGCGGTACACAAGTAGGAATGTGTTTTTCATTTGGTACGGCTTTTGAAAACAGGAAGTCTGCAATACCCCGAGCAATAAAATGACATCTGGTTTTATAATTGTGTAACTTCTATTAAAATACACATCACCGAAACTGTGTTTAGATCTGTGTCTACATGTTATTACCCCTTTAGGCACTAATAGATTATTCCTTCTGGCTTGATACTTTAAACTTGGGATGGTCTTTTGTGTCACGGTATTGAGGTGCCACGTGTTACAAGTTGGAAATGAAATGTGCATTTCTATTCCTGAAAATCGTTTTGTCTACTAGTAGGCAAACAGTGAAGACCCTAATGAAATCTAGGTCTTTACTGTTTGCCAAAGTACACGATAAGGAGTTATAGGTATAAAAGGGTTGAAGCCCAAAATGGAACCTTCGCAAACAGTGCAGACCAATAACAATATGGTATGTGCGACCAGCAAATGCTCAGACCTGCCTGCGCATACGCGCAGTCTGATCAGAGACTTTGCTAGAAGCATGGATATTTTATGATCCATTCTAGAAGCTTTTATATTCTATGAGTGTTTAAGTTACTGACCAAACATCATTTGGAGTGCTTAAGCTAAAAAGGCGGCTGCATATGCTCGTTGCATTCTATTCATGTGAAAATGCCACATTGACGGCGGAAATCTTATGACACAGCTTAAATGAGCTACCGCTCGAAGCAGGGTCAACATAATTTGCTGTAAAAAAAGCAAACTAAATAACTAGCAATCCCGTATATACAATTTTATCAGGTATAACTGGGTTAATAAAACACCATTGCATTTTCTTCAAACAGCAAAGGGGGCGCAGTGGCTCGGTGGTAGAGTACTTGACTTGAGACCGAGGAGTTGCGGGTCTAAGCTTGCATTGTGTCCTCGAGCAAGACGCATTGATCTTTGCTCAGTACAGGATCACCATAGGATGACCCGTCCCGACATGGCTGATTTTTTGACTAGGACGTAAAGAATCAAATCACACACAAAAAATCAAACAACACAACAACAACTATGAATTTGTTTGTGCTAATTCCTTACATAACAGTCAACAATTTTTACAGTCATGTCGGGACAATTTCACCGTCATCCCGGCTTGAACCTGTACATAGCAGCGGATAAAGTGTCGGAGTCTTGCCCAGTGACTGGTGAGTCTCGGACGCTTCTATCCCCAGTTAGTGACGTATATAGGTCACTGCCCCCAGCCTAACGCTCTACCAGCCAAGTCACTTTGCCAGGTGCAATGGTTTCCAGGCCGGTTTAAACATGTTAAAGTTTTCACTAGGCACAGCTAGATACTGTCATTCAGTCGAATGGATTATAGTCAAACGACTTTGATCAGTCACTACTTCACAAAGAACTCTACAGATCAGGCAGGCTCGTTACGGCAAAATTCATGAGTTTGTTGTATGCAACAAACGGGTCAGCCTGCACATCCATGCCGTCTAAAGATTACTGCTAGTCAAGTCAGTAGGGCGTACGGAAAGTTAGTCAAAATGGGGTGCTAGTTGATGTTGCTGGTACTAACCAGTAAATGCGTCATGCGGCATCTGGACGGGGTCTGACCTGCCCGTAAGATGTTCATCGGCGGTACAGAATTAAACATAAGGTCCTATTTGAACAAAGATTTTAAACGATGAGTGTTTGTTGTCCCTGTACACCGTTTAACCTGGGTTTTCGCTACTAACAAAATGTCCTTAAGCGGGAATGTACAAAACACATAAACTGGTGAAACGCACACAGTGAAGACACAGATCGACTGTCGCGCGTTGATGTATATGGCCTGGCTTTGCACTGTTCAATCAGGTCAATCCAGATGAGGTCCGACGAAACTATATAACATCATTCCCGTATTAGCCATTCCTTTAATGTAGATATAAGGCTCATCTAGTTTCAAGCAGTTTAGATCCAGAACCGGACATTTTACGACTTGAGTTACATCCAAACTGCTTATTAATATTACCAGCAGCCATCTCTTTTGATCTTTACATATGTGTTAATACCAGGCCGCTTAGCGCAGTCGGTCGTACAAATGCGTGTCTGACTGCAGATCAAGGTATCAGTGAGTTTGATCCCGGCCCGGTCCGATACTTTTGTGAAGATTGATCATGAAATAAATTAATTTCTACGGTCATTCTCCACCATTCCATTGATTCATTCAAGAAGGGTTGCTGTCAAGAAAAGGCAAAAGTATGTGCACGAAGTACTGGTTACCGCTTGTTCAAGCTTTGTTAAGTGAACTGACCGTCCCGACATGACCGTAGCTGGTGACTGGGACGTTAAACGGCAAATCATAAAACTTTTTGTTAGGATTTATGCCTAATGAAATATCCTGAATTGGACCAGTCCATATCCGCTGTTGGGCGGTATTTGTCATGTTTATTTAAATCTAAATAGAACATTATGTTTAGCAAACTGTGACGACCCTGATCAGACGGCGAACCATGCGGCGTCTAATCTGGATCAGCACTGTTTGTCCATTTCCCAAAATAAGGGTGGGTTAACCTGGCCTATCCAGGCCCTCTTACCTCTTGACAAGTAAATTTTCTTCCCCTGGAGTCGTTATAAAAAGCATCTAAATACTTTCTTAACCGATGGAACCTTCCTGATTCAAGGTTTTCTGAATTACCGAAACCCCCACCTACTCCTCCAAAAGCATGCGCAGATACAGAGCCGGACCCCCTCAAAATCACAAAAAATAAAGGGTTTCTCAGCAGTACTGGTACGGATCCCCTGAAATTATCAAAATTCTCAAAGCTATCAAGCTAGTAAATGGCGTTTCGCTGGAGGGCCGTTGTTGGCCCGCTTTTAGTGGTATTTGGATCCTCTCTCCCTAAAAAAATATTGTCAGTGTTGCAGAGTTGGACCCCCTCTGACAAAACTTTCTGGATCCGCGCATAAAAAGAATCAATATATCGATAATCCGATGCAAAACCAACAGGCTCATTCCGGGGGTTACATATCTAGAGCGTGTCCGAGTGTTTAGACCAGACGTGTAGAAAAATGTGTATACTCATACGCGATGATGTTCTCTTAAACGTTTTCTTTTTCGCATCAAAGGCACCGAATTATGAGGGGTCGAATTTATGTGCCGATTAAATGCCAATTTTGCTTTGGGCTAAAATGTCCCGGACTCGTTTACAAATCGTATTGTTGGTTTTATTTTAGGAGAAACCCGCACTCAGAGTAGTTCTACACACCCGTGTCAGTAAACAACTTTTCAACTGCGTTTAGGCGGCTAGTAGGGAAAGCTTAGCGTAGTTATCAGACTCATTTTTTTCTTTTTATTTATTTTTTATATAGCCGTTGTACATTCGAGCATTATCAAGCCAGTTGTCGACGTCTACGAGGATAAGAACTCCCCAAAGTAACAATCTCGAAGCAATATATTGTATATTGCTTCGAGTAACAATTAAGCCTTCCAATATGAAACGCATTTACAGGAACTTGCACACTCTGATGAGAGTTTATTATTACAAAAACAATAATATGGGGAAATAAAGTAAAAACGTGCACAGACGATATATTAATGTTGCAGCAAACTGCTCCTGGTATTTCAAAAGCTAAATGACTGCTATTGGTTTAAAAAGCCAATACTTGTTCTGATACACTCGTTATCGGGTATATACGGAAATCTCCGATCAGCAGAAAGTAGTCCCGTAAATATTAAATTTCACACGGAGCCGTTTCCGTAATGATGTGTCTAAAGGAAGTTTTCAAAACGCTCCGTCCTCTATTTACAGAGTTATCACATTATAAAATTTTTTTTCAAGCATTTTTCTGCTTCTTAATGACGTGCTTACATTAATTAAAATATGTTCAATCTGTCTAGTCCTCAAGACCAGGTGAGTAATTTTATTGTAAATAATGCCTATTTTGGTAAAACTTAAAGTTAACATTCAAATTTAGAATAAAACCGCAATGTTATGGCAATAAAATTAAGTATAAGTTCTATAACCCCTTCACTTAAGGTAGTTTTGACTTATTAAAAAATGCTTTTCAGCGTTTAAAAAGTACCTACTATCCGTCAATGATTTGTAGCAACAACTCAGTGTGAGCGATCAACATATTGTCTTTGAGTTAAAACTAGTTTTAATGTTGCTTCATGCATTTTGTTAGAGAAAAGTTTGACTGAAAACTGAACGGTGGTGTTTTGTTTACCATTTATTTGCAAACATAAGGAGACTTTAGTGAAAACGATTCGATGAAATTTAACAAAAACATGTCAGATTTTCAAAACTTTCACAGAATCTTTATATAAGTATATGGGGATACTTCCTTAAAAATTTCAAGAAATTTCACCGATTTATCAAAGAATGATACGCTCGTCTATATTACTGGTATGTTCGAAGCATTGAGTTTGTTAGTATACTAAAATGACCCTCATTCAAAGGGCTATAACTCGATAAGTATACTATATTTTTCTTTAGCTCTGGTGCCAGTTTAAAGGTGACATATAATCCTTTATAGAAACGTATACCATTTTGCCGTATCATATATGTGACGAAAGCTATGAAGCTACTTGCATTCATATTTGAAACGCCCTCGTAGACGTGTTTCAACGAAACTTCATACATTTGTAATGCACATTCAGACGACGTGGCATACACAATAACCATAACTCTTGCATGTATATTTTTCAAATTATTCCCAATTATTGACATGTTTATATGTTGCCCTAAAATCTATTCAGGTGGATGGTAGAATAAAACTACCAATTATTTCTGATCAAACTGCTTCGTTATCATGCCAAATGTTTCCATGGCAACAACTTTACCTTAGCAACTGTCAGAATTTTTAAAGTATGGTCAGTCGTTTTCAGATCACGCACACTCTATGCAAAAATGAATCCATGTCAACTTTTCTGCGAATTCCATTGCACACATGCTAAGGATAATAAAAACGTTTGTGAGCAAGAAATTGCATGTTTTTCATGCACCCGACAAACCCGCAAATCAGGAATGAAACTTTGACGTCATTAGTAACGTCATGACGTTTCTGACGTTGCCTGTTAAAGTTTAGACAGTGTACAGTTTCAAAGCACTATATTTCCATGAATAATGGAGATAACTTCATGAAATTAGCAGGATAACTTCTTACCATTTTGTAGAATAAGTGTGTGTAATTAACTAAATTTTCATGGCTTCGTCATTATATAAGGCTGGTTTTCACAGATTGTGGCTCATATATATACAGGAGCAGTCTTATCTGGGTCTACACTGTTTGTCTATGAGGTGTTAAATATTTCAGTGGACGACAAAAACATATATTTTGTGATTATGCGCTTTAAGGGTTAATAAATGTGAGTTCAGTGTGTAGTTAGGATTTTCATGAAATGCACGCACGTTTGTGCGGCCTAAACAACTGATTAAAATTCTTCACCAAACAATAAATAGAGCCTGGTTTCCCCTGTGTAGCAGATGAAATAGCCGAACCACGCCCAGGTATAAATAATAAAGTGGCCGCCTTTACAGTAAGCGAATAGTATATTAGTATATGCCAATTACAAAATTTGAGCCGCGACATGTAATTTCCAACAGTGTTGCATTTTGACAAGTGTACATTCAGGCGAGCCTGTGCAGCTTCCTTTTAAGCTTAGAAACTCCAAATGATGCTCGGTCAATAGCTTAATATTCATAGAATATTCAAGCGACTAGCAAAGGCTCTGATCAGACTGCGCATATGCGCAGGCTGATCTGAGCCGTTGCTGGTCGCACATACCACATTGTTGGAAATCTCGTGCCGCGGCTCAAATGTATTTTGCTGATCAGTAAGAAAGAATACATTCATATCTAAAACTTGCACTATGCCAAATGGTTCCCTGCAATTTAACTGGCATTTAAATCGTTATGACGTGACGTCATTGATATCACTCATCCCCTAGGAAGCCATTTGTGTCATCTCAATTTGGCCAGAAATTAGTTCTAGATTTAATTGTTTGATACAGAACACCTTTTTCCTGCCAGAAATCTCTTGATATTTATTTATCGCGATCAATCCGCTTCACGTGACTAGAGCCATCATGCCTATTTACAGAAAGTATCCCACGAGAACTATTCACAAATTCGTCGGAGCGTTGTCTCGACAAAAAGTAGTTCCAGTCTCATAACGGCGAATAACACCGGTACCAGCATGTGCGTGTTTACGGAGGCTATTTTATCAGTTGCCGTTTAATCGGATACCGAACGGGTACCATAATAGAGTGGACTCAAGAAAGATCCTGTGGTTTTGTGGTGGTAAGAATTCGTGTCACTCACTGTGTGGGAACGTACGTTTTCACAAATTGCAGCTCCCATCTAGGACAGGAAATTGACACAACCTTATATATCATTCTGGCAATTTGCGATTATTTTCCGGAATCGCTCACAGAACTGTATTCAGAAAGTGGCACCTGTTCTATCATATATGGCCTTGTTCCGACAATTTTGCGACCAGATAAGTCTCAAACCGACCTGCTCAGCTACAACGTCTAGCTAGAATGCTGAAACTTTGCATACTGCAAGTGGAGATATAATTCTTTCCAGAAAGCGAAAAACAAAGACGGTGATCATTCTGCGCGGATGCGCAGACTGATCTCCGCCTTTGTTTTTCGCAGGCAACAAAATCGGATTTTCCCGTGATGAGGCCCATCTGGATGTCTAGATAGATCGTTTGCACTCAAAGTATATAGAAAAGTTTTAATCAACCTTCCATTAAGGAGATCGGTGAATGATCGCAATTGAAGGATATCGTTTTTACTAAAACTTATGGCTCGGAACTTTAAAAGCACGAGAAACAATAAAACAAAAATTATTAACATAAAACTGCTGAAAATCTCAAAAGGTGAGATATTATAATAATTGCATTCAAATTATTTTTCACGCCAAAAATGCTTACAAAGTATTTTAATGCCATATGATAACTAGAATCTAACTAACATTCGTGCTCCTGTATAATTGAATTTATTAATTTCGTTACGAAAAGGCAATACATGTAAAATGCTTGGTAAGCCTCGCATTTTATATCGCTTTCCCCCCAACTCGTTTAATAAATTCAATAAAACATGAGCACTCATGTAAGATCCTCTGTTTCTAAATAAAATGGTTAATCTTCAGTTTAACACCTACAAAGTGATAATGTTGACTAGTATAATGTCTCTCGATTTCCTGACTGTATGTCCACCTGTCCGTAGGTCTGCTTGAAATCCAACTTATTTAAGCCCCAAGGTTTGTCACATAAACTTCAGCATTTAAACACTATAAAAATCTATCATGAGCGTGAGAGTAGGATAGAAAAATCCGTCCCGAGGATCGCCGTTTGGCATCACGAGGCTTGCAGAGTGATGGCAAACGGTGATCCCGAGGGACGGATTTTTCTATTCTACCCTCACACGAATAATAGATTGTTTTTCGTGCTCACCACTGTTTTTATTTATTGATTGATTTATTATTTATTTTAAAATAAGCTTCCAGATGTCACTGAATAAGCTCAGATGCAATTCACATGATGACGTTACTATAACATAACAATGACGTCCTGGGTAAGATAGCATGGGTAAGATAAGATTTTCTATCCCAGAGTAAAATCTACGATATTCTTATCCGGTGTGCAAGAATAAACTTTCCGTGCTCCGATCTTATCCGATAATTGTTATTGGTCTCAATTCAGAGAAATAGATCTGAATTAATTCACGACAATTGACAGCCGAACAATTATAGAACACTTGATTTCTGAGAAAATCCGAATTTGATTGGAACGAGCAGTCATTATTCAGAATAAAATCTACTGTAAATTAGTTTCAATGCCAGGAAGCATAATCGAGTACTCTCAGTGACGTAGCTACACTAGTTCCGAGTTGTTCAAACTAACTATACAATAATACTATGCAATAGCCAGTGTAGGGGAGAGAACCAGTCAATGGCGTAGCTACCGTGTAGAAATACGCAAAACGCATTTGCGTGATATATTCAAATTTAGGCATTAATGTTAATAAATTGAACCGCGAAATGTGACTTCCAACAATGTGGCATTTTGACAAGTGTATACTCAGACGAGCTTGTGCATTCCGCTTATAAGCTTAGAAACTCCAAATGATGTTCAGTCAGTAGCTTAACACTCATAGAATATTCAAGCGACTAGCAAAGGCTCTGATCAGACTGCGCGTATGCGCAGGCTGGTCTGAACCTTTGCTGGTCGCACATACCACATTGTTGGAAATCTCATGTTGTGGCTCAAATCTACTGTAAATTAGTTTCAACGTCAGGAAGCATGATCAAGTACTCTCAGTGACGTAGCGACCGTGTAGTACTACGCAAAATGCATTTACTTTATTTCATTTTTGTATAACAACATGTGTACATATAATACAATAAGTTCACATACAGATCATTTCGAAATACAAAAAAAGTGATTCAGAACAATGTCTATTGACTTTTGTAATCTGTTTCCCAGATATTCAATATTAGAAATGCAATAAACGTATGTATATTGACTTGAATTGGCATAAGTATGTTTAAACAATACAGCAAAAACTCGATACTTCGAACTGGAATTAACCAGGTTTAACTGTATATATTATATGTCAAACTGCTGTTTAATATAAAGTTTGAATTTTAACTTTTGAAAGGCAAGTGAATATTTTACAAATTACAGTTATCCTTGTTGTCTTCACGGGTTTTGAAGATGATCAATTCTATGGGGGTGGGGGTTATGGTCGTTGCCTCTATGTACCCAGCTAGCAGACTAGTCGTCATACCAATTAATTGTGAATATACCAAAATGCATTTACGTGATATATGCAAAACCTCCCAGTTTATGCATTACTTCAAATACATTAATATGCTTTTCCTTGATATAATTATATTCCATGGTATTTGCCTGATTCATACGTTATTTCACATTCCCCAAGTGCACAGAGACTATGAAAGACGGCACCAATCACTATAAGATAGATTGCATTCAATTTCGGTAACATGTCAATAAACACGTTACATATTCGCGTAAGGACAAAGAACGCAAAACAATTAGCTTTCTTATTTCATCAGGAAACTAGATTGTACCCAAAGATGAAGGGGTCAAAGTGTACCTTGCGGTCAGAGTTGTCATTGATTCTGGAACACGGAGGTGCGTTCAATAGACGTTTTTAGCTTGACATTTTTCATCCATGTATCAACTATTTGCCTACGCATTTGAGATAACATAGCTGCTCGAATAATTCCAATTGTGTTTTATGGCACAAATTGTGCCTTTTTTAAAACATATTTCTTCCCTTTTTAATACCTTGAGTACTTGATATTTGTTTTTGTTTTTTCTTAGCAATTCAAAAGTATTTCTGAAAAAAAGATACAAAGCATTAGGAAAGAGACCGCATAAATTCTGTAAAGAAAAACTATGCATATTTATTTTGATAATGTGTATGTTTCAGAAATAAATATTTAATTATAAAAAAGATATTTGCTTACCCATGTCGCCTGCTGATAACTTTTGCAAAGAGTTCGGTCCTAGACCATGCCCGACAGGCTTGTCTAATGAGTGCTGTATGGCTCTTCGTCACGATACTACGGGTTTGTCTGCAGTTTGTGATTGTAGTATTTCCTGTTCATACTTACTATTTTTGGTCTGAATCCCAACTATTTGACTCACTGATAATATTCCTGAAAGAACTTTTTAGGACAAAAAAAAGCAGACGACAAAAACAGTCAATTTTAATGTCCAGTGGGAAAACAGTTAAGAGTTTGTTTCATTTTCAGAAAGTTTTGCATATACATATGCAGTAAAGCAATATAGAATTTACTCTTTGCATACTGGGTAATTTTGCTTGTTACTTTTGTCATCTGCTGATATTTTTCAAAATCAACTTTTTCGAAAAAAAAGTCTTTTAGAAATACCATCGCAGTGTTAAACAGTTTGGATCCTTGTCAGGCGCAACATAACTTGGTCCAAACTGTTTGTAAAAGCAGACTACACTAGTAGTTATGAAGTTAAAAGTCTCTAGTGATTCCGTCTGGTGATATTTATCTATGTGTCATATGTCGTCTACAAATCGTATGATTATAGTTCAGCCCTTTAACAGATAAGCAGAAATCTCCCTTATACATCATGGAAGCAATAGACGTTGATACAAGCATACAAATCTGATCTTTGTTAATTATCGCGGTGGTTCTGTTGTTGTTGATGCATTGTTTGTTGTTGTCCCCGTTCTTTGTGGTTCTTATTTGTATTTGGTCTTTGTCTTGAGATACTTGGGTGAATATTTTGTTTGTTTGTTTGGTGCTTAACGACGCATCAACCCTTGTTGGTCATTAGCTTTAGACGGTATTAAAGTAAACATAAAAGGGATGGAAAAAGTAAAAAGTTGTAAAATAAAATGAAAGGAATGATGTGTTTGTATAATGATAATAAGTTGCAATACAATTGTTGACAGGAGACCACATATAATATCTGACAGTTTCAAAGAGCTATTCAGATAACTGTACATGTTCTTTAACTGAACAGAATACAACATTTATCTGTATTATGGTCTGATGAAAATGTAAAACAAAACACGATTTTAAAAATAGCAATTAGATTTAAAAAAAAAAGATTTATGTGTCTTAAAAATGTCATAATACTATCAATATGTATATCTTGAAATAACTGCTTCATGTTCTCAACATGGAAGCAATTTTTTCTTACTTGTGCAAAATTGCCACGCTCCAAAAGGAAGTGACGTACATTGAATGGTGCATCGCAACCAACACATTGTGGTTGCTCTTCACCTAGTAGTAAGTATGAATTCGTGACTCTTGTATGACCTAAACAGAGTCGAGCTAAAACAACTTCTTCTTTTCTAATGCTTCGAACAACTGATTGATGTTCACCAATAGTTGGTTTTATCTCAAGAAGTTTATTACCAATGCTGTTATTCGATGAAGTTTGCCATTGATCCAAGATATATGTATTGATAGATGGCTTAAAATTGGAAAATGAAATCTTAAAATAAGTTGGTTCTGATGAAAGCGATGTTTTGCTTGCTTATCTACCATCTCATTCCCTTGGATACCTATATGACTAGGAATTCAACAGAAAACAATTTCTTTATTAGCTAAAAGCTCATTACATTTTTCTAAAAGTTTCTTAATCTGTGGATTCTTTGAACTGGTATGGTTCATTGCTTTCAATACAGAAATCGAGTCAGAAAATATAATAAATTTATTGTAAGCATCACAAGTGCTAATGAAATCCAAAGCTAGATCAACTGCTTTGGCTCCAGCAGTGAAAATTGATGAATCATCGGGTATACGTTGCATACTACTATGCCTGTCTGTTATAACAGCACAACCAACCTTTGAGTCTTCCTTTGACCCATCAGCATAAATTTGTTGGTAATTCTTATAACAACTTTGCAGCTTTCTAAAATCATCTTTTAATATGTGTGGATTCGATTCAGTTTTTTTTCCCGGAATGTAAATCGAAAAGTATTTCAGGTTGTTTCATACACCAAGCTAGAATATTTGGTGTAAAATGTTTTTCAATATTTTGTGGTTTGATCTTGGTAGACTCTAAGAGTGGTGAAATTCTAATGCCAAATGATTTAGTTGCATTAGGTTTCTGTTCATATAAATCAACATTATTTGGTGTGAATGTAACTTCATGAGCAGGATTTATGATGATACATTGCATTAGTTAGATGGCCTCCATGCGAGCTGAACATTTCTTGAACTTCAACAACAGCAGAATCTAGGGCGAAGATTTGGTACCAGTAAAATGCATTTAAGCCCCCCAGTGGCTTAGGCTGCTGTCCGTTCTAAGGCGGTGGTTCGGTTGTTGTTGACTTTTTGTTAGTTGTTACTCCCATTGTGGGAGTCTGTAATTGCTCTATGTTTTGTTGTACGTTACTTTATGTCCATTCTAGTATTGCAATCATCTTGATGGGGAACAGAGAGCTGATTGCTTTGCTTAATTTGTCTTCCTGGTGTCTTGTGATGGTTGAGCGGCTCTTCCTCGCGGTGCTATGGGGTTGTCTGCAGTTTGTGATTGTGGTATTTCCTGATCATACTCACTTACTATTTTTAATGGGTTAGCAGCAAGTCTTATAGCATATTGCAAAGAGAGTTTCTCTCTTCGTGCGTATAATGATGGTTCATCTGCTTCCACATAGAGACTAGCAACAGGAGAAGTTCTAAAAGCTCCTTAAGCTAACCTTAGTCCTTGGTTATGTATAGGATCAAGCATTCGAAGATATGATAAGTAAGATTACCTAAACATTTCACAATATCATTAATTTTGATACTAAAAAATGTTGTAGACAGAACGCCCCCTTGAGGTACAACTTGCTCCTGGTCATAATAGTCAGACAGAGAGGAGCCAACTCGGACTTGCATGGTGCGGTCTGCAAGGAAGTTTTTAAATGAATGTAGGAAGTCTACCTCTTAATCTTAGTTTTTGGATATCTTTTAAAATGCCATATCTCCATGTGGTATCATAAGCCTTTTCCAAATCGAAAAACACAGCGACTACATGTTCCTTTTTAATAAAGGCATCACGTATGAAAGTTTCCAATCTAAGTAAATTATCAGTTGTACTGATGTCAGATCTGAAACCAGACTGGATCTGCTATATATGATTATTAGATTCTAAAAACCAAGTTAGTCTTTTATTAATCATTCTTTCAAGTGTTTTACATAGACAACTTGTTAAAGCTATAGTTATATAATTATTAGGCTCCACAGAATCTTTCCCAGGTTTGATATCATAAAATTCGAAAAACATTTTCTAAATTCTACCACAGACACTTAGAGTTAATTGTTAAATACAACATTGGGTTTAAAACTCTTCTGTAATAAGGCACATCAGAACCTACATTTTATGGTGATTTAGTTTATAAATTCAAACGAATTGTTGGAAAACCTAATTTTAGTGATCAATTCAAAAAGATAGTAAAACGTTATATAAGGGTTGGATATAACTTGGATATCATGCGACAGTCTGCATGCCTAGTTTTAAACCCAATCACGGTTCATAGCTATGGTTTCCTCTTTAATTGCACGACGGTGGGTCAGGCCTCAGACTCTATGATGGCTCACGTAAAGCTTTAATCCGTGGGTTGGGGGCTGATGCTTATCTGTAGCTGGACCCAATTGGCTCAACTTGAGGTTTTCTCGAGCTCTGACTATCTATGAGTCATGAGCCCTTTTCTTTCTTTCATCATGGTGTGTTAATTTGATTAGAGTGTTTCTCCATCATGATACATTGTATTAGTTAGATGGCCTCCACGCGAGCTGAACATCTCTTGTACTTCAACAACAGCAGAATCTAGGGCGAAGATTTGGTACAAGTAAAATGCATTTAAGCCCCCCAGGGCTTGGGCTTCTGTCCGTTCTAAGGCGGTAGTTCTGTTGTTGTTGTTGACTTTTTGTTTATTGTTACTCCCAATGTGGGAGTCTGTAATTGCTCTATGTTTTGTTGTACGTTACTTTATGTCCATTCTAGTATTGCAATCATCTTGATGGGGAACAGAGAGCTGGTTGCTTTGCTTAATTTGTCTTCCTGGTGTCTCGTGATGGTTGAGCGGCTCTTCCTTGCGGTGCTATGGGGTTGTCTGCGGTTTGTGATTGTGGTATTTCCTGATCATACTCACTTACTATTTTGGGAATTGGGATTATGGTTGCATATGTCAAATCTTCTGGAAATTTACCAGTAGTCCAAATTTAATTAAATATATTCAAAAGGGTTTATAGAGAATTCTCTGGGAGATGTTTAAGCATTTGATAGTGGATCTCATCAGGACCTGTGGCTGAGTCATGTGATAGTTGAATAGCTTTAACTAATTCATCTAAATTAAAATCTTTGTCATAAGTTTCATTATTTTGTGATTTAAAATTCATTTTAACTTTCTCTTGTTCGGTATTAATCTTTCTGAAGAATGCAGAGTAATTGAATGATGATGAATTGTGACGAAAAGTTTCTCCTTAAGTGTCAGAAATGTCTGTTTTTGAAGTTGCTTTGCTGTCAGTACTCACTCTGTTTAAATGTGTGTAACTTGAATTAGGGATTTGTTTTTCCAGAAATTTTTCTTATCATATCCCAAACCTTTTTAATAGGTGTTTTATGATTGATTTTCGAAACATAAGATTTACGCTTCGAAATTTTAATTGTTCTACAGGCTTTAGCTCTAAATACTTTGATGTCATTGAAATTGATGGTATTTGGAGATATTTTGAATTTAGATAGAGCTTGTTTGCATTGTTTAATTGCTTCTTTACAGACGTCATTGTACCATGGATTACTTTTAGTTGGATTTGTCGAAGTTTGAGGAATACATTCTTTAAATATTTCAATAAGCAAAGAGGTAAAATAAGATATAGGTTCAGAAGATTCTTTGAAGTTTTCTGGCATCAGTTTACCAGTGCACAGAGTATTAAATAGATCCCAGTTGGCTTTATTTAATTTCCGCTTTGGATTGTGGTCCACAGTGAAAAAGTGTTCTGTTCAATGATTATAGGTAAGTGATCACTATTGTGTTGGTCTTCACATACAGACCAATTATAATCAAGAAACAGTGATGCATGGCAGAAGAAAAGATCAATAGATGTAAAAGACTTTGTACTTGGAGAATGGTAAGTTTAAGACTTATTATTCATAATACATATGTCATTCTTTGTCATGAAATTTTCAATAAGTTCGCCTCTGGAATCAATGTTGTGACCACCCCAGAGGATATTGTGACCATTAAAGTTACCTAATAAGATATACGGAGAAGGAAGTTGCTGCAGTAAATTGTCCAAGTGTTGTGAGTTAAGAGAAAAGGATGGAAGAATATATACAGAACGTTATTTCTCTGTCTAGAGCGACAGTAATAGCAGTTGCTTTTAGTTCTGTTTGTAAATCAATCTTTCTTTGTGGGAAATATGATTTTACAGATATTGAGGCACCATCAGAGGGCCTCAGACAATCAGTATGAACATAGCTATATATATAAAAAAACCTTTTAACGAGATGATATCATCTGGTTTAAGACATATCTCTAGAAAACAAAATACAGATGGATTATATTTGGAAATCAATAGAGATACTTCATTATAAATAGGTTTCAAACCTGACAATTCCATTGAATAATTTTATGTTTAAAATCCATACTTGAAAATTATATTAAAAGTGAGAATAAAATAATGATTAGATTAAAACCTTCCATTATTTAAGTTATTGGTAATCTTGGCAGTGTGCCATTAGGGAGATGGTCACTGGAAGAAGAGTCTGTGAATACCACGGAATCCTCTTCCATGCAAACCTCCTCATTATCTTTACGCAACACAAAAAATGGATTTTGCTCAGCTTTTTCTGCCTGTTCTTTTTGTTTCATTTTTTTTGATGTTTTTCTTTTGCATATTGCTGTCATATTTCTGTTGTTGCTTTATTTTGTCTTTTTCCTTTTTTTCTTCCTCTTCCCTTCCTTCATCATTTCCAGGGTTGCTGGCTTAAGTGCTGGCCCTGGACGAGGAGATTAAGTTTTTTTCTTTTTGTTTCATTTGCTTTTTCTTTGCTTGCTTTTTCTGATTTGTTTCGTATGTGTAATTTGCTATGCTATGATCTGTTGTATTTGTTTATGTTCTATTTGTGTTGATTTATTGCAAGTGTTAGGCTTAACTGCACTTGCATATATTTGCACTGCATACAACTGTTCTTATTGTTTGCGTGCCTCTGGGAACGAGATGTTCTGTTCACATTTAATCTTAAGTATTTTCTTCTCTTTCTCCCATGTTGGACATTGCTTAGAGTTGGCAGGATGGTCGCCTGAACAGTTATGCACATTTAGCAGGTCTTTGACATTCACCAGATGGACAATGTTCAGGTAATGGACAATGTTCAGGCATACCACAGTTGACGCATACAGCCTGTCTGCCACACTTGTGTTTGTGGTGGCCAAACATTTGACATTGATAACACCTAAGATGGTTAGGAATATATACGTCAACTTTTGCCTGAATGAAACAAATTTTAACTGCTGATTGTAAGTACTGAAAGCAAATACAAATGTGTTGGCTGGTTTTAAGACATGATCACGAAAAACATTAATTCTACGAACAGCAGTAACTCCCTGTTCCTTCATGAACTCCAGAATATGTTCATCAGTCTGCTTGTTTAGGGCAGGACATCGAACCATACCCTTGGAGACATTGAATGAAGAATGAGGAGTCACTGTACACTTTAGGTCACAGAATTTCTTCATTTTGATAAGGTTTTTCTCATGTGATTCCTTGGCACATTGTATCAGTAAATCACCAGATCTTGGAGTTTGAGAAGAATATCTTTTCCTCCTTCTTCTGAATGAATAATAAGAAATCTTGGAACATAAGGTTGTTTTGATGAGATAGAACTTGATTGATTTGTTTGTGAAGCTAAGTAAGCATCATCGGAATCGTCGTCAGATATCTTTTTCAAGCGTTTTCTTGCTGATTTAGAAGCCATGCGTGTTTGTTTGTAAGATTCAGCCTCCATGCTCCCCATCCATTGTAGAGCCCAACAAGGGAGCACTTTAATGGAGTGGATTTCCAACCTCCAGTGCTAGAGCTACATGGAAGTTATACTTGTACAAATATATCTGCACAATAGACTCGCACAAATAAAATCTGCACAATTGACCTGTTAAGCCACAGCTTTCCAGAAATATTTTATAAAAGAAAGAATATATAAGATAATGGACACGTGGTTGGCATCAGAACGATACTATAGAACGAAGATATAAGAAATATTTGTTTTTTACATTTTCAGTTTCCTGGGGCTCAGCATGACAAGACCGATTAGAAACACCGGGTCGTGTTTCCCCTCAGTCTATCCCGTCAAAGAGGCCATAGAGACGTGTTGAGTCATACAGAATTTTCAAGTCCATATTCTGCATGCTCTTATTCTCCAGACCATCCTCTTCGAGTTACCTAGAAAGCCACCCACGGTGAACAGGTGGGACCCTACTCTTAGCGCTCCCAGAGGGAACAAGTATTACAATCAATATCGTCCCCCGTGCGAAGTGTGCCCCAGAGACCACGGCTAGGTGGTAGAGTCGCTCCAGGGTGGGCGAAGATTTTGCCAGTAAAATTAAACGTGTCCGCAAGCAGCAAATCATTGCGCTTTATTTCACTGTACTGAAGTTTTATAACCTCAGGGCCTGGTTGTTCTTGTTTGCCGCTAAGTGTCATTTCCTAGTAGACACAAACCGTTAAATACATTGATACGACGTTGTTTCGACGTTAAGTGTGTGTTGGGTTACTTTGTGTCTCATTTATTTAACTTGATTGTTCTTTCTGGGTAAATAAGAAGGTCTATAAATCGTGATTCTAGATAACCTATGTAGATGAACAAGCTGATTTAAGTTTACTACATGTATGTTGCAAAGCGTTCGAACATTTATATCACGAGGCACTTATGCTGAAAGATGCTTTTTTTCCTAGACCGCATTTTCTAATTTCCGTAATACCAGCATATTTTGAACTTAAATAATACAGGTCTGAGTAATTTCAGTCTAGACTTGACTAAGAAAGACCAAGCTAAGCAATTTTGAACGATAAAGTCTGAGATGGTTTTCTTATCTATTAGTCTAAATATTTGTTGTGTTTACTGAAAAGAACCGCCTTTTAGGTGGTTCTTTTGAGTATTCACAGCATATTTAATATCGACCTGCTGGGAAATGACTGACCTCTTGGCTCTCGTTTGTGATGTCTAATTGTGATGTTGTCGCTTTTTCATTGGTATCCTGGGTCAGGTGTGGTGCTTGATTGTATCGATTCCTGATCTTTACCCTCTATCTTACTTTTTTTTTTATATCAGCTTACTTATCGACAGGATTCTATTGGGTACCAGCAATGCATGTTATGTATGAGAAACGAAAACATTCATTTTAAATAATATGTCCTATTATTTGAAAACCTATATACTCACCCTGCGTCTGTCTGATTTAAGTAATTTACTGCCAGAAATGATAGATTTGTCATTTGAAAATGAGACAGGTCTTGGGAATCCACGTCAGAGCTTTCGCTGCTCACATACACAAAGCAAGAGACTCGAATCAAAATTACATGTAGACATCTGGCCCCGCTGGAATCGACAGCATTGGCATCTGGTGGATTTTTGACGCACATGTTTGTCGAGTACCACAATCTCATTGGCCGGCCCATTTATTTAAGTTCTTTCTTGTTTAGCAAAATCAACTAAAGCGGATTGCTTGGGTTGCATTTTTGCTTTTTATGAGTGTCTTTGTTTATCTCTGCTCTAGACTCCATTCGTCTTGGTGCCAGGGTAGTGGCCAACGTGTCGTTGGTTGAGCAGCAGTGTGTGATTGTGGTATTTCCTGATCATACTCACTTACTTTTTGGTTATGATATTTCCTGATCATATTCACTCGTTTTTATAGTTTCTCATTTACTAAATTAACCCTTAAAGCGCCAATCACGACTGCAGCAGACGACAAATTGTGCAACATATTTCCCAGTTTTCAACAAAAATAAGGGAAGATATTTCATGAGAATCGTCTGCCAGCAGACAATTCTCATGAAATATCATGCCTTATTTGTTATTTTTGAAAATTTGAAATTGTCGTCTGCTGCAAATTGTAGGTGGCGCTTTAGGGGTTAATTTTTTTTATATTTTCAGACTATTATCGAGTTAGGTCAAGGGGAGGGAACCAGACTACTGTTTGGATAGATGTACTTCGTCGTGAAAAAACTGTCCTTTGAGTTTCGGAAGCCAGCCTGCTTAGCTGCAGAGACTAGCTAAAATGGTGAAAGTTTGCATGTAGCAAGCTACTTAAGGACTTATCTATTGATGAGATGGTAGGGGCCTGATGCTTTGGCTGTAATCAGGCCCACCGGGGTTTACCTGTTGGATTTATTTTGCTCCGGAATTCTGTTTTATGTACTGTTGAGTCCTTATCTTAACGTCATCTCCTTTTTATATCTCGATTTATATGCTCTAGGAGATGAAGAGGTCTTTCGTGCAAACCAAACATCTATGTGTCTAGATGCGCATCTGAACTAAGGGTGAAGTTTGCGCGCCGTGAAACCGGTTTTAGCCCACCAGTGAGTAAAATAATTTACTGACCGTTCCAAGGCGGTACTTCTTTTGTGGATAATTTGTGTTATTTATGTCTTGTGTTTGTCATGCTTTTGCGTCTGTTCATTGATGCCTTGTGGTCACCTGAAGGGAATGAGCTGACCTCTTGGCTCTTGATTGTGATGTTTATTGTGATTTTGTTACTTTCCCATTTGGTATCCTGGGACAGGTGTGGTACTTGATTGTTTCGATTCCTGATCATTGCTGCCTTTCTTACTTTAATTATATACATTCCAAAGAGCAAATAACAAAGTCAGGCTTTCTTGTCAGTTGTTGAATATGTTTTGGCGAAAGGCTTGTGGTACATTATATTGAGTTTAAGTACTTTATTCTTGAATGAATATCGATGCGCGATAGCTGCCATATGAATGATAACCCATGTTCAAATCAACTAACAGTTATATGCACGACCACGTTTAATTTTGCTAACTGGGTATTTTGAAAATAATATTCGGGTAGCCAAACTGAGTGTTTCAACATATCCATCAAGGTGGACGGGTAGCCATTCTGAAATAGGTTCCATACGAAAGCCTGTTCTATTAAATTTTAACATAATCGAGACGCAGGTAAGCAAAACGGTGACTAGGCTTCTCCAAGAAAGATATGCATAACGGTGACTAGGCTTTGCAAAAACAAATTCTCAAAAGCCTAGCCACCATTTTGCAAACCAGTGGCTGGACAATATTAAATAAACAAGTAAAAACACTATGCAATTTTATCCAAATATCCCATAAGGTTCAAGAGTTATAAGGATTTTCACTGTAACTGGTAACGGACAGACGGACTAACATAGTGATTATAGTGCAGGCCCAAGGGTCGTGCAATCATGACTTTCACGTACTGTTTGAACATGGAATTTAACTTAACAATACTTAAAATGAGCTAGGCCAAGACTGATCATGTTTTGCCGATATTTCGTGGGCAGTTATGACGTTCAAAAACCAACAGCTAAAGTCATCTAGTGTAAGAAAAATGTTATATAATAATCCAGCGATGTTTCCAGTGCGATTTCGGTAGGGTGATGTTTGGATTCTCATGGTTTTTATGTTAATTTGCAGTTTTATGCTTTGTCCATTCTAGTTTGACAACCATCTCGTAGGGAAAGAATGTGTTGTTACGTTTATTGTAGTTTAGCTTGTGCATAAGTATATGTTTCCTGTTGCTTTACCTGTATGCTTACTAACGGTTTACCTGAGGCTGACTTGATTAAGCTGTTCTCTTTACTCCTTCCACTCCAAACAGGCAGAACAGAAATCAAGTGTGCTGGAACACGCCAGAGTACTACATCTTCCAGAGTGGTGCAGACAGAACAGTCACGTGACTTGTTCAAAAATAAAATGGCGGATCACTGCCTACACTGTACTGAGATATTTTTCAGTCTTTCCCAATAGGTTATGATAATAATTCATATTGAAAAATATGGTCATTAGTAAAAGAGATTGAAAGCACATGTATTTTGTCATTCTTTTTTCTTCTTCTTGGCAATCGGGTTGTGTTATTTTTTCACAATTCAAATAGTAATCGCTTGATTTACTACAGAGTACTCCAAAGTGCCCAGTTTTGCTTGTTTTAGATGGCTGTTCTGGCGTACTCCGCATACTCTAAAATTGCTAAATCAAGTCTGCTCCAGATTGTATGCTTACTGTCGGTTAACCTGTATGCTTCACTATAAATGTTCAGAACACTAAACGTGTTTTACTACTGTTTCACACTAAAATAAAAACGTTTAACGTGTATTTACAGATTAAGCTAGAAAAGTGACAAAAATCAGGAATCGACAGAATCAAGTACCACACCTAACCCAGGATACAACATGGGAAAGTGACAAAAAACACAATTAAACAGCAGGTGACCACAAGGCAGCAAAAAGCCAACCTCACCCTTAGTTCAGATGTGGATCAAGACACATATATGTTTGGTTTGCATGAAAGACCCCTAACCTATCCATGCATCATCTCCTAGAACATATAAATCAATATATAAAAAGGAGATAAAGCAAAGATAAGGACTCAATAGTAGTTAAAACTGAATACCAGAGCAACAGAAATCCAACAGGTAAACCCTGGTGGGCCTGACAACAGCCAAAGCATCATGTCCCTACCATCTCATCAATAGATAAAAGTAAGGGTGCAAAGATCAGGAATCGATACAATCAAGTTCCACACCTGACCCAGGATATCAGTGGGAAAGTAACAGAATCAAAGTTAGACACCACAAACGAGGGCAAAGATGTCAGCCCTTTCCAAGCAGGTGACCACAAGGCACATATAAACAGGCGCACACAAAGGCATAGCAAACACAAGGCAGAAAAAACATAAAAGATCCACACAAGAAGTACCGCCTTAGAACGGTCAGTAAAATATTTTACTGGAGGGCTTAAACCGTTTAAACTATTCCTTGTAGGCCTTTAAGTCAGAACCCTCATAGAATTTGAAGTCCTACCCACCAGCGTGCAATTAAAGAGGAAAGTAAAGTTGCCAACCGTAATTGTGTTGTCCATCAAGCAAGCAGTCTGTTGCAATACATTAATGTTATAGCCAATCTTTATATAAAGGGAATTTATTTTAATGAACTGCGCCGTAAAATTATTAGAGCCAACAATCTTCTTCATCTAACACACCAAGTCACCATAGAATTCAGGTTCTGAAAGTCCTTGGCGAAAACCCTGAACGACCCTTAAACGAGTATTTGTGCACAATGTTAAGATCTAAACAAAATGCCACCTCGTGTGACATTTACTCCAGACATACATTGTAATTGTTAACAATTTGCGCACATGTGTTTTGAAATAAAACACAGAAAACTTAAAACTAGGTGAAGGTGAACTGTTTTACAACTGGAACAAACCCAAAACACGTGTTCTCTGTTTTCAGACTAAACACCTAATTGCATGTGGTGTAAAAACACCAGCATTTAGTTCAAAATTTTAAATAATATCTCGAAACACTATATTATGTTTTAAAACTGTAAAAAATAAGTGCTTATTATATGTTGCGAATAAAACATCTAGATTTACAGTGCTCCTGTTAATTTATCTGAATGCTTCCTGTTGGTTTACCTGTATGCTTCCTGTTTGTTTACCTATTTGCTTCCTGTTAATTTATCTGAATGCTTCCAGTTGGTTTACAAATATTCTTCCTGTTAAGTTACCTGTATGTTTTTTTATTGGTTTACTTGTATGCTGCCTATTGTTTTACCTATTTGCTAACTGTTGTTTTACATTTATATTTATGCTTCCTGTAGGTTTACTTGTATGCTTCATGTTGGATTACATATATACTGTTGGTTTACTTGCATGATTCCTGTCAGCTAACCTGGATCAAAAATACAATGCTCTTTAAAGATAAGTACTACTTCAGTTAAGTATTGATATCCCAACATATTTTTTAAATCGCTAAGTTAAGTAGATAATCCTATGGTCAAAGATTTCATTGTGATTTACAGAAAATATTTGTTTTTAAGAAGTTTGAAGTAATTTTAGTATCATTTTAGTCAATACTTAACTAAGGAAGTACTTAACCGTGAGAAAGACATTGTCATTTTGGGGCCAATTTGCTCCCTGTTGGTTTACCAACTAGCTTCCTGTTAGTTTACCCGTATGCATCCTGATAATTACCTGTATGCTTACAGTAGGTCTATTTTCTATTTACTTCCTGTTGGTTTACCTTCATCTTCCCGTTTTTAACATGTATGCTTCCTGTTGGTTTATCTGTATGCTTCTTGTTGGTTTACCTGTATGCTTCATGTTGGTTCACCTGTACGTTTATTGTTTGTTTACCTGTATACATCCTTTGCGTTACTTTTGATTAACCTTTATTTTTTCCTAATGGTTTACCTATATGTGTCCTGTTTGTTTACCTGTATGCTTACTGTTGGTTTACCTGCATGCTTCCTATTGGTTTACCTGCATGCTTTATGTTGCTTTACCTGTATGCTAACTTTTTGTTTACCTTTATGATTCCTGTTGGTTTATCTGTAGGCTAACTGTTGGTTTATCTTTATGCTTTCTGTTGGTTTATCTCATGCTTACTGTTTGTTTACCTTTATATTTACCGAAGGTTTATCTTTATGCTATTACCTTTTGGTTTCCTTTATGCTTCTAATTTGTTTACCTGTATGTTTCCTGTTAGTATACCTGTATGCTTACCTTTTCTTTTTATTCCTGTTTGTTTTTCTGTGTGCTTACTGTTGTTATACCCGCATGATTCCTGTTGGTTTATCTGTATGCTTACTGTTGGTTTAGCTGTATGATTCCTGTTGGTTTACTTGTATGCGTGTTTCTCCTCCGTTTGGTGCCAAGGTCTTGGCTGTTGTAATGCCAATATAGACTAATTTAGCCGTGATCAGTTCTAAGTATATTTAAGCTGCAATATAATGTTGAAAACTAAACTTCAAAAGCGTGGGTTGTTTTCCACGCCAACACTGCCTTCCTATGCCCCCATCATTTGAATGGGAAGGGGCGTATAGCATCAACGTTGTTCTTAAGTCACATTCTGTGCGTTCGTCCCGTCCAATACAAAAATAGTTTCCGTGCAATAGTTTTGATGGCGGCATTTTCTCTAATACAATGGCATAGGCGGTGGCATCTATTTCACATTGATATATTTGTAAAACCAATAAAACAAAAAGAGGCAACAAATTAATGTTCTTTTCCATAAAAAAGCACAGCGAGCCCATTTGTATTGCATGTTAAGGACGCATTATTCAATTGCCCATATCTTATTAGAATGATTTAGCCATTAAACACAATCGAAGTGTTAACCTCAAACCTTTCCGTGAAAGAAGTTATTAATTGCCAAGGAATTAAGATTCCTCAACAACAGGATAGATGATCCATATAAATGGTGAAGATGATCAAAGTGTTGCTTGCACAACCTACAGAAATGTACACACTGTATTTTTGATTTGGAAAATTTTAACCAATTGCATGTCGCCCAATTTTCAATCTTATTAAAATTTGTTGCAATTGACGTTCAAGCGTCCCCATGCTTTTTGAGTGATAACAAATACAGAAGTCATCAACATATAGTGAGCAATCAGTAGATTCCCTTAGCAGTTCAAAATATAATTTATTTTGATGTTAATAAGTGTTGTAGACAGAATTCCCCCCTTGAGGTACACATTCCTCCTAATCATTATAGTCAGAGAGGGCCCAACCCGGACGTTGATGGTGGGATCTGCCAGGACACACGGGTTGGTATGGGGTATGTGAGCTAAATAGAATCCATTATTGGTGTTCAGTGGGGACAGGAAAATCCTAACCAGAGTTCCCACGGTTCCAGTGGGAAACGAGGCTTGCCAAATTTCCCACTGAACGGTGGACCCCAGGGTTGGGATTATCTGTAAACACTTAACAACAATGATCGATTATTTTTCCCACACAACATTTTTACTTTTTGTGATCATATGTACTGTATAATATTTGTTGTTGACATTACTGAGTTGATGTTTGCAATGGCGCGCGCTACTGTAAAAAGGTCAATTGTTTGTCAGACGAATATTACAGCTTGCAATAGGGATAAATCAGCATTTAAAACAATGAATAACCAAATGGATTAACAAGAATTACCTTATCAACAACAAAAAAGTGATTTTATTTAGGAAAAGGAGTTTCTTTTTACACATTGTAACGGGCACTTTAAAAGTAATTGTAGGAGACTCCAATTGTTCTATGTTTTGTTGTACGTTACTTTATGTCCATTCTAGTTTTGCAATCATCTTGATGGGGAAGAGAGAGCTGGCTGCTTTGCTTAATTTGACTTCATGGTGTCTCGTGATGGTTGTGTGGCTCTTCCTCGCCGTGCCATGGGTTTGTCTGCGGTTTGTGATTGTGGTATTTCCTGATCATACTCACTAACTGTTTTGGAAAGTAAATGTGTAACTGAAACGTTGACAGCTTTTAACTGGGAGGGGACAATGTATTGCTTGCAATTTCCCAATTACTTGTTTTCTTTGTTCTCTTTCCTGAGATGCTGTTAACCCATAAAGCGCCACCTAGAATTTGCAGCAGACGATAATTTCAAATTTGGCTGCGTTTGTAAAAATGAATAATAAGGCATGATATTTCATGAGAACCGTCTGCTGGTAATATCATACCTTATTTTTTTGTCGAAAATTAGAAAAGATGTCGCAAAATTTGTCGTCTGCTGCAGACGTGTTTGGCGCTTTAGGGTTATCAAGTCAGGCTCAGAAAGTTTGTTACATTAGATTATATGGATATATATATATATATATAACATAGACTTATGAAAATAGCTTCCAGACGTTTATGGCTATCTACAATTCGAGAAATAATTTAACCCTAAATGCACCAATCGCAAAAAAAGTCGTCTGCTTTTCTCGTCTGCTGAAATATTTAAGAAGCCTCTATGGCAAACAGTGTGGACCCAGATCAGACTGCCTAAAGGAGCAGTCTGTACTGGGTCCACGCTGTTTGCTTCTATACTTAATTCGTCAGTAATGTTAGGCAATTATTTGCAGCAGACAACTTCAGCAGACGACATTTTCAGATTCATTTTTTTTTCTTTGTGCTTTAAGGGTTAATACAGCATCGTTTCAAATCAGTTGACGAATTTCCTAGGAATAAAGTGTTCGATAATTGCTAGTCGTTCTCAGAACTGTTAGATTGATGAACTGTTCCCAAGACCTATTACTATCTTACTATTTAGCTCTTACTATTTAGCTCACCAGAGCCGATGGCTCAGGATGAGCTTATAGGATGGGACTCGAGCCGGCGTCCGTCCGTGGGTCCGTGCGTCCGTCTGTTCACACTTTCAAAGATAAATATCTCTGAGACCAGCTGGCCAATCGTAATCAAATTTCATCTGGAGATCATTGGGGTAGGGGATTGGCTGCATTAGGTTTTGGGCCAGATCGGATCAGAAGTCTGGTTTCCATGGCAACAGATAGCACCCATAGGGTTTTATTGGGGAAAACCTTGTGACAACTCAAGCTCCTTCATTTTTGATTGGTTTTTCTTTATTCTTGCAGGTAACACGGACAACTATAACATCTTAGATGGGTTCGAAATTCGGCAAGATCCGATAAGGGACTTATGAGTTAGCTGCCCTTGAGCGTCTGGAAAATTCCCCATAGACTTATAATTGGAGAAATATTGTGACCACTCTAGTGTTGTCATTTTTAGATGGATCTTCTTCATTCTTGCAGATAACAAGACCAACCATAAAAGCTTGGATGAGTTCGAATTTTGGCAAGATTCCATCACTGACTTCGGAGTAAGGTGCCCTTGAACGTCTGAAAAATCAATGGATGATGTTGTGACCACTCTAGCGCCTTCATTTTTGATTGGATCTTTTTCATTCTTGCAGGTAACAAGGACAACTATAAAATCGCGAATGGGTTCGAATTTCGGCCAGATCAGACCTTTGACTGTTGAGTAAGCTGCCCTTGAGCGTCTGGAAAAATCCCCATAGACTTATAATGGGAGATCTGTTGTGACCACTCTAGTGCTTTTAATTTTAAATTGATCTTCTTCTTTCTTGCAGATAAGAAGGACAACTATAAAAGCTTGAATCAGTTTGAATTTCATCAAGGTCTCATCACCTATTATGGAGTTAGCTGCCTTTGAGCATCTTAAAAATTGATGGATAATGTTGTGACCACTCTAGCGCCTTCAATTTTGATTGGATCCTCTTAATTTTTGCAGGTAACAAGGTCAACCATAAACGCTTTGGTGGGTTCGAAATCGAGCAGATTAGATCTTGGACTGTGGGGTTAGCTGCCCTCGAGAGTTTAAAAAATCACCATGGACTTATAATGGGAGAAATGTTTTGACCACTCGTGTGCTTTCAATTCTATATAAATCATATTCATTCTTGCAGATAAGAAGGACAACTATAAAAGCTAGGAGGAGTTTGAATTTCGTCAAGATTCCATCACCTATCAAAAAGTTAGCAGTCCTTGAGCATCTTAAAAATTTATTGATAATGAAACATCGTTGTGACCACTCTAGCGCCTTCAATTTTGAGTGGATCTTTTTCATTCTTGCAGGTAACAAGGACAGCCATAAAGCTTGGATGAGTTTGAATTTAAAGTAGAACCGACCTCAGACTGTGGAGTTAACTTTCCTTGAGCATCATAAAAAATCTGCATAGACTTACAATGGGAGATCTAAAGACTTTTTTCAAGATATACATATTGATAGTATTATGACATTTTTAAGACAAATAAATCGTTTTAACAAAATCTAATTGCTATTTTTAAAATCATGTTTTGTTTTACATTTGTATCAGACCATAATACAGATTTATTATGTTGTATTCTGTTCAGTTAAAAAACATGTACAGTTATCTGAATAGCTCTATGAAACTGTCAGATATTGTACGTGGTCTCTCCTGTCAACAATCGTATTGCAACTTATTATCATTATGCAAACTCATCATCATCATTCCTTTTATTTTATCTTACAAATTTTTACTCTTTCCATCCACATCATGTTTAGTTTAATACCGCCTGACGCTAATGACCCACAAGGGTTGATGCGTCGTTAAGCACCAAACAAACAAACAAACAAAACAATGGGAGATCTGTTGTGACCACTCTAGCACCTTCATTTTTGAATGGATCTTCCTCATTCTTGCAGGTAGCAAGGACACCCATAAAAGTTTGAATGAACTTGATTTTCGGCCACACCCAACCACCAGCTACAGAGTTAGCTGCCCTTGAGTGTCTAAAATATAGTTGTATAATGATGTGACCACTCTAGCACCTTCATTTTTCATTTGATTTTCTTCATCCTTGTGGGTTACCAGGACATACATAAAAGTATGGATATGTTTGAATTTCGGCCAGATCCCATCACTGACTATGGAGTTAGCTGCCCTTGAGCATCTGAAAACTATGCTTTCACCAGGTTTCCTCTGCAAATTTTATTCAGATCTTTTTAATACTTGCAGATAACCAGAAATGGCATAATATCTTATGTTTTTGAAATAATTCCTGGTCCATGTTTTCCGTTCAGAGTTGCCTGCCTTTGAGCATCGTAAATTACGGTATCTCCAAACATTATGCTGGCCCTCAGGTGAGCGTTCGTTGCCCATTGGGCTACTTGTTTTATCAATAATCCTAGTTAACCCTTTGCATTCTGATGTTTTTTCCATCCATATATATTCTGCATCTACGATAGCATTTTAACTACCACAATGCGCTGGATACTACCACACAGGACGAACGAGGCATGAATCGTTTACGAGTAAATGCTCAGATTTTTTTCTATGTAGGAACGTTTATTGAGGGTCTTTTTTATCATTGTCATCGTCAAATGATATCAAATTCCATTTAATTTGACATATATGGGCTAAAATCCTTCGAACTGGCACTGTACTTTAGGGAAAGTTGGTGCGATGCTCAGTGGGGAAACACAAATCTAAAGAAAGAAAATACCTTTTAATACAAATTTTGAGCTAGAGGGGACGCTCAGACATATTTACTAGGAACCATATTACCCGATTTTACCATAATTCGTTCTAAATAGTAAAAATAAAACAAAAATGACACTAACCTTTGTTTATCCACTTTTCGGCCTGGAAACTACCACGACGTGTCCCGGATGTGGCTTGAGAACAAATTTACGTTAACACAATTTCGTGATAGTTCCTTGGTTTACCACCCGTGCAATGACTCCTCTACGCAGACTCAAGGTCAATGTCAACCTTCAAGGTCATGGGGTTTACCCTTGAATTTCATGCCCTTCAAATCTCCTCAATCATTTGTTAGATTTACATTAATCATCACTCAAATGTTCCTCTCAGTGAGTTGGTGTGCAGAACCCATGACTCAGCTGTGCAAAGTCAAGGTCAGACTTCAAGGTCATGGGATTCTGTGGCGGGGGATATGGCTGTCCTATAGACTGTTGTCTTGTCACTTTTATTTGAAATTTAATAGAACATTCTGTAAGCAAACAGTTAAGACCATGACCAGACGCCGCGTATCTGGGTCTGTACTGTTTGCCTATGTCCCACAAAAAGGACGCTAGGCTTAAATGGGTTAGGTTGATTTGGCTTTCAGGTACCGCGAAGTTTGCACACTGACAGCAAAGATTGTCTAGGAAATTTTTCTTATTGTGTAACTTGTAAATGGAGCGTAGAAATGTGCGGAACGAAGATTCCAGACGAATTTTGAAGATAAATTAAGCCTTAAACGACTGTGTGATTTATTTAATGTGAAATATACATCCTTATATGTTCGAATGAGTTGTGGCTGTCCCTATATTGAAACCTCTTAGGATAGTTTATAAGAAATTGCATCATTCTTTTCAATTAAGTTGGTATCTTCTTCGGATTGTGTGAGAAATAATCGCTGTCTGTCACTTATGTAGATTAAATGAGAACGAATTGCCTAGGTTTCTTCAGTGTTTGGTAAACCTATATTGATAGTATAAGGCAGAAACTTAATGTGCTTGTCTTAGAAAAGTATAACCTTTCACCTTGTCACTTTTACAACCACGGAATTAGCAGGTTAGCAAAGAGGTAGCTCATGAATTCGAATTTGGAGATAAAGCTGTCTTGCAAATATAAACAATTTGAAGTAGGGTGACAGGAATTTTAATACTGATTGGCAGTTTTGCAAATATAAACAGTTTGCAGTAGAGTGACAGGAATTTTAATACTGATTGGCAGTTTGGGATGTTTAAAAGAGGTAAAGACAAAGGACATGATACTTGGAAAACGTAAAATTTCAAATAGTTTTCTTCCTTATTTTCAGTAACATATGTTGTAGGTACATATTGGAATTGCCTCTATGAGGCAATTTCAATGTGTACCTACAACAAATGTCTGTTCAATAAATGAGTTTTTAACCATAAGCTTTTTTTAAACAAATTCTCAACCACTTTCATTAATTCAAAGAAATGAGCATGTAGAAATGAACAACTTTTCATGTAGTTTGTCATGCACCTGGTTGACAATAATAGACTGTCTATTTTATGCTTCTGGCAGCTTATCTTGAGATGTTTCATGGGAGTACATTGCTAAGTTGCTAGTTGAGTTTTTGTAAAGCTCTCGAAGAATTGGCTAGAAGATTTTGAGTTTGATGGTGCAATTAGCATTAAAACATCCATCTGGCATTCTTCTTTTCTCGTAAAATATTACATTCGGATGTCCACTGCTCAACTTGATAGGCTTACATATCATCATAATATATACCAGCAGTTAGACAATTTGAAATCTGTGTCTTTGAAGCAGAAAAGTCGCAAGCTTTGCGTGAAATGCGGCCCGCGGTCCTAATATTTTTGATATATTTCAGCTATTCCTCCCAGAGCGACTCTACCACCTTGCCGTGGTCTCTGGGACACACTTCACACTGGTGGACGATATTGATTGTAATACTTGTCCCCTTTTTGGTGTGCCAAGAGAAGGGCCCCACCAGTTTTCCGTGGGTGACTTTCTCTGTAACTTGAAGGGGATGGTCTGGAGAATGAGAGCATACAGAATATGGACGTTTAAAAATTCTGTATGACTCAACTCGTCTCTTCCGCCTCTTTGATGGGGTAGACGGAGGGCGGCACGGCTCTGTGTCTCTTATTGGCTTTGTCATGCTAAGCCCCAGGAAGCTGAAACTGAAAAAAAAATATTTCTTATATCCTGTTCAACAGTTTCGTTCTGATGCCAACTATGTGTCCATTACCTTATACTCTCTCTTTTTATGAAATATTCCTGGAAAGCAGTGGCTAAACGGGTCAATCGAGCAGATTTTATTTGTGCGAGTATACCTTCTATGTATCTCTAGCACTGGATTCCACTCCATTAAAGTGCTCCCTTGTTGGGCTGCACGGTGGGTGGGGAGCATGGAGGATTAATCTTTCAACTAAACAAGCATAGCTTAACATTAAGCAAAAAACAACGTCATCTACATACTTCAGACACTGACTCTGAAAAATCGTACTCAACTTCTCAACCAACTTAATCAAGTTCGTCTACCTCAACACAAAAACCTTATGAACCTAGATTTCTATTAGTGTATATTCTGACCAGGAAGAGACCATTTCTTCCCTGTCTCCGTTCTTTGTGCATAAAACAATTATGAGTTTGACAGGAGAACTAAAGAGCATTAAAACACTAAGATCTTGTGACTTATTAATACAATGTGCAAAAGAATCACACGAGAATACTCTTCTACAGATGAATACTTTTTTGTGGACCAAAATGCTCTGTAACACCCCGTTCATCACTGAACACATCAAATGGTATAGTTTGCTGTACTGCCTTGAGCAAAGTGACAAACGAGCATATCCTTGAGTTCATAGCAGAACATGGAGTTACAGATGTTCGCAGAATCACTGTACGTCGCGATGGTATAATGAAACCAACCAACACATTTGTTTAAACTTTCAACACGCCAATCTTACCAACAGTTGTAAAACTAGGCTTTATTCAAGTTAAAGTAGATGTCTACATACCAAATCCACATCGATTTTATAATTGTCAAGGGTTTGGTCACCACGAAAACAAGTGTGGTAGACATGTTGTATGCTGCAACTGTGCTCAACATGAACATGCTCAGATGACCACCATGCAAACTCTAAATAATGCCCAAAGTGGGAAAAAGAGCGGCAAATATTAATTAATCAAATGCAAACAGAAAATATCATTCCCAGAAGCATAAAACAGTATGAACAATTTAACGGAGCAATGACTTATGCAAGTGCAGTAAAACCTGACACTTGCAATAAAGCAATACAAACTGAAGACAACGGTACTCAAACAGATGATAACATCACACAATATAACAAACAAACACAAGACAAAACACAAGAACAAAAAGCAGGAAAAAGGGAAGTCATCTCATCCTGGGCAAGCCCTTAAGCCAGAAATCCAGGAAATGATGAAGAAAGATGAGGAAAGGCGGAAAAAGGAAGAGAAAGAAAAAATGAAAGAAAAGCAATTCGAAAGAAAGATGACAGATATATCTCAAGAACAATCACAGAAAGAAAAATAACAAGCTGGAAAAGCAGAGCAATCTCAAAAGAGTCATTCTCTGTGTTTGGAAAAATGATGTGAAGGCTGACATCGAATATGATTCTGTGGTTTTCACAGATCTTCTACCAGTGATCACCTCCGTAAAGGCACATTGCCACGATTACCAACAACTTAAATAATGGAGGGTTTTAATCTTACCATTATTTTATTATCTCTTTTAATATTATTTTCAAGTATGGATTTTAAACATAAAATTGTTCAATGGAATTGTCGAGGTTTGAAACCAAATCATAATAAGTATCTATATTACTTTTGGAATATAAACCATATGTGTTTTGTTTTAAGAGACATTTCTTAAAGCTGATGATAACATCTCATTCAAAAGTTTTAATATATATATAACTATGTTCATACTGATTGTCTGATGGCCCAATATTTGTAAAGTCATCTTTCCCACAAAGAAAGATTGGTTTACAAACAGAACTAGAAGCAACTATTGTTTCTGTCATTCCTGACAGAGAAATAATCAAATGCTCTATATATATTCTTCTGTCATTTTCTCTTAATTTCCAACACTTAGAAAATTTCTAAGACACTTGGGGTCGGTAGAGAAAAACAAGGCCCCCCCCCAACCTTCATCCCCCATTAACTTTTGCATTCTTGCATTTTTTCATTTAAAATATGATATTTTGTATGCTTGAAGTTATACAGGTGTTAGAAAAAATGACCTAGAACATATGGAAAACATTTGAAAAAATGCATATTGCTCACAATGATAGAAAAAACACAAGATAAACAACTTCGGCTTTGCAATTTCGAACCCCCATCGCCGTCAAAAGTGCAATGCGCTCGTAATACTAAACAAACACACAAAACTCTTTCACCGATCAATTCTATATACATTTTTCTACTTCCCGATATAGGTAGCTTTCTCTAAGTCTATCGCTTACCTGCAAAATATGACGAACAAAATCAAAACAAACAATTTCAACCATTAATCACAAATAACTGGCACGCTAAAATTACTGGTTTTCTGCTTTAAATTGCGTCTCGTTGAGGCCGGTAAAAAAATAATAACGCTAAGTGGGTTAAAGTACTTCCCCTTTGAAGATCTTTGAAGACTGGTTCTCGTTTTCAAACAAAGCAAACTACCAAAACGAAAACCAGTCTTCAAAGATCTTCAAAGGGGAAGTACTTTAACCCACTTAGCGTTATTATTTTTTTACCGGCCTCAACGAGACGCAATTTAAAGCAGGAAACCAGTACTTTTAGCGTGCCAGTTATTTGTGATTAATGGTTGAAATTGTTTGTTTTGATTTTGTTCGTCATATTTTGCAGGTAAGCGATAGACTTAGAGAAAGCTACCTATATCGGGAAGTAGATAAATGTATATAGAATTGATCGGTGAAAGAGTTTTGTGTGTTTGTTTAGTATTACGAGCGCATTGCACTTTTGACGGCGATGGGGGTTCGAAATTGCAAAGCCGAAGTTGTTTATCTTGTGTTTTTTCTATCATTGTGAGCAATATGCATTTTTTTCAAATGTTTTCCATATGTTCTAGGTCATTTTTTCTAACACCTGTATAACTTCAAGCATACAAAATATCATATTTTAAATGAAAAAATGCAAGAATGCAAAAGTTAATGGGGGATGAAGGTTGGGGGGGGGGGCCTTGTTTTTCTCTACTGACCCCAAGTGTCTGTGGAAAATTTACTGCAACATCTTCCATCTCTGTATGTCATATCAGGTGACTTCAATGGTCACAATATCTTCTGGGGTGGTGAAAACAATGATTCCAGAGGTGAACTTATCAAAAATTTCATTACAAAGAATGGCATATGTATTATGAATGGCAAGTCTTACACTTATCACTCTCCAAGTACATAGTCTTTTACATCTATTGATCTTTCCTTCTGTCATCCATCACTGTTTCTTGATTATAATTGGTCTGTATTCAAGACCAACACAAAAGTGATCACTTTCCTATAATTATTGAGCAGAATACTTCTCCACAATCCAACGTGGAAGTTGAATAGAGCCAACTGGGATCTATTTAATAACCTGAGCACAGGTAAAGTAATACCTGAACATTTCAAAGAATCTTCTGGTCCTTTATCTGATTTTACCTCTTAACTTATTGAAATCTCTAAACAATGTATTCCTTAAACCTCAATAAATCCAACTATAAGTAATCCATGGTCGAATAACGATAAAACAACTCAAACAAGCTCTATATCAATTTAAAACATCTCCAAATACCAACAATTTAAATGACATCAAAGTATTATAAGCCATAACAATCTGGAAAAACGGATCCTTCAGAAATAGAGAGAACCTACAATATAAGAAAACAGCAAACTCGGTTTTATTGAGTCTGTTCATCACGAGAACTTGTGAAAAGTGCGACAATTCTCACTCCCCCTAGCACTGGCTTAAGCAGTATTCTGCTTTCTGTCAGAACCTAATATTCCTGAAGGACCAGAATATGAAAAATATCAACACTATATCGATGTATGGGGAAGAGTTTTACCAACTCCACGTGGCAAAACCACAGCTGAATGACCAGAATATGAAAAAAATATCAACACTATATTGAAGAACAATTAAATTGTCGAAGCGTAAGTCTTGGAGATCTTATGTTTCGAGAATAAATCACAAAATAAATCACCTATTAAAAAAGTTAGGGATATGATAAGAAAACATTCTGTCAAGAACACATCCCCCCGTTATACACATTTAAATAAAGTAAATGCTGACAGTAAAGCAACCTCAAAAACAGACATTGCTGACACTTTAGGAGAACTTTCTTAACAACTCATCATCACGCAGTTACTCTTAATCCTTTCAAAAGGTTTGAAACAAAACGAGAGAAAGTTAAATTAAATTTCAAATCTCAAAATTATGAAATCTATAACAAAGATTACAATTTAAATGAATTGGTTGAAGCTATTCAGCTATCACATGATTCAGCCACGGGTCCTGATGAGATCCACCATCAAATGCTGAAACATCTTCCAAAGAATTTTCTTGAAACCCTATTGAATATATTTGATAACATTTGGACAACTGGTAAATTTCCAGAAGATTTGCAACAATAATTCCCATTCTTAAACCTGGTAAAGATCCTGCTGAACCCAATGATTATAGTCCTATAGATCCGACAAGTTGTCTTTGAAAAAAACTTAAAAGAATGATAAATAAAAGACTTACTTGGTTTTAAGAATCTATTAATCATGTATTGCGGTTCCAGTCTGGTTTCAGATCTGACCGCAGTACCACTGATAACTTAGACTGAAAACCATCATATGTGATGCCTTTGTTAAAAAGGAACATGAAGTTCCTGTGTTTTTCGATTTGGAAAAGGCTTATGATACCACTTGGAGATATGCATTTCAAAAGATATCAATCAAAAGGGTTACGAGGTAGACTTCCAACATTCATTTAAAACTTCCTTGCAACAAGTCCGAGTTGGCTCCTCACTGTCTGACAATTATTATCAGGAGGAAGGTGTTTGCATATGTTATAGCTCAAAAAGCATGGGGACGATCGAACGTCAACTGCAACAAAATTTGAATAAGATTGGAAATTAGGCAACATACAATTATTTAAATTTTTAAATTAAAAAACACTGTGTACATTTCTGTCAGTTGCGTAAGCAACATGATGACCCTGCTTTACTTTTATATGGATCACAAATTTTAGTTGTTGAGGAATCTAAGTTCCTTTGCATTCTTTTAGATACAAAGCTCAGTTTTATACCCCATATTAAATATCTCAAAGCTAGATATTTTAGTTTTTTACGATTCTTAACAGGGTATCTATCATCTCACAAATAATCATGGCTGTATTCCTTGAACAGAACTTTCTGGTAGCAAAATTTCATTTAGCCCTATGTGCATATCTGTAATTTTGTTAGCTGCAAAAGGTGTTATTTGCTGTCTAGTTTGCAGCAGAATGTGCTATGTGTCACATAACACCTTATAGTTGGAAAAAAGTGCTGCTATTGTAAAAGTTATTGAGAGTTAAAGGTGTTACATGACAAATAACACCTTTTGCTTTAACCAAAATGAATACAGCATTTCAGTATTTGGTGACAAAAGGTATCATTTGACAGATATATCACATTTTTCTTTAAAGATATAATATAATTTTTTGAAAGGAATGTGATATTTGTCAAATAACACTTTTTTTTCATTTAACACATAACTTATTCTTGTATAAAAATGTCGATTTCGTACATAGATATGTAACATTCTTACATACAGATATCAAATCCTTTCATAGAGATGCTACATTCTTACAAAGATACGTCACATCCTTACATACATGTCACATTCTTACATACAGATGTTACATTATTACATACAGATGCCATAAATTTACATAACGACGTCACATCCTTACAAACAGATAAGACATTCCTACATACATATGTCACATGCTGACATACATTATGTAGTATTATTACATAGAGAGATATTACATTCTTATATAGTGATGTCAATATCATCTTACATAGAAATGCCACATTCTTACATAGAGGTATCACATTCTCACATAAGACAACTGAAATGTTCTTTTGCGGTTAACATCAGGACTTGTTAAGGTAGAGATGAATGGAAAGTGGTGTCCACCTTGAATTTGAAGGAAAACATTAATTGCTTTGTTATATGACTGTGCTTTATTTTTTCCATTTTTATTTTAAAACCCTTTTTTCATAACTGCCTAAAATATGTATTTTAACAGCTGGCTTTAATAATCTTTGAGTTTAGGAACAAACTGCATTTAACACCTTTTCACATCAAACACTCAAATTATGAAGACAAGAAATTTTAAGAAATATCATAGTCTTCCATAGCTATATCACATCCTTACATACAGATGTCTTATTTCTACATATAGATGTCAAATTATTTAAAAGAGCTGACACATTCTTACATACAGATGTGACATTGTCACATTCTTACATAAATATGCCACATAATTGCAATGCGATATCACACTCCTGCATACAAATATTATATTCTTACTAAGAGATGTCACATTTATATGTACAAATGTCACATTCTTACATACAGAATATGTCACATTTGCATATACATGTACTTGTCACATCCTTTCATAGACATGTTACATTCTCACATAGACAGGTCGCATTTTATAGATACATTGCATTCTTAAATGTGGAGATTACAAATTGTCATATAATAATGCAATATGATCTATCATACAGATGACACAATTTTACATACAGATGATACAATCTTATATAAAGATGAATCATTCTTACATAAAGATGATACATTGTTACATATATATTTACATTATTACATTAAGATGTCACACTCTTATAAAGAGAGTTTAAATTCTTAAAAAGATTTTGCATCCATCATCAGAGATTAACATTCTTACATAGAGATGTCCTATGGCAAAAAGTGATGTCACTTTTTTACATAAAGCTGCCTAATTCTGACAAAGGGTTGTTATATATTTACATAGATGTGTTTCATTTTTACATAGAGGCATAACAATTTTAAAAAGAGATGTCACGTTCTTACAAAGAGATGTCACATTCGTACATAAAGATGGTGAATTCTTATATAGAGATAGCTTCACATTCTTACATAGATATGCAACATTCTTACATAGAAATGTCGCATTCTTACATATAAAAAGTCATTCTTACATTGAAATGTCATAAATTTACATAGAGACTGTCATATTCGTATATACAGATGTCATCATCTCATATAACTAAACAAATAAACCGTTTGCTATAACCAAAATAATTACAGCAATACATTATCTGGTGACAAAAGGTGCCATTTGACAGATAGCACATTTTTCTTTGAAGACAGAATATAACTTAGTTTTGACAAAAGGTGACATTTGTCAAATAGCACTTTTTCAATCAAAACATGACTTAAATTCCAATGGTTACAAAAGGTGCTTTGTGACATACGACACTTTTTCATCACAAAGAATTGAGAATTTGCTGTACGGTAAAAAGAATTATGTCCAAAAAAGGGGGGAATAACTCTTTATTTCTAAACTAAATTGTTTTAAACTAGTTTCATTTGAAACTATACACTCATACACTCTGCTCAATATCAACACCAAATAATTATATTCCAAACCTGATTTTTCAGGAGGCTGCAAATCTTTAAACGCGTTTTTCTCAAAAGTATGAAAAGTGCACTTAGCACCTTCTGCCGCTAAGATATATGGCTCAGCAAGAAAATCATATCTACAATTGCTTGGTCCGATACATAATCAAGGACTTAGATTAGCTTTAGGAGAGTTTAGAACTTCTCCTGTCGCTAGTCTCAACGTGGAATGCGATGAACCATCACTATACTCACGCAGAGAGAAGCTCCCTTTGCAATATGCTTTACGTGCCGTTGGTTGGTCTGCAGTGTGTGATTGTGGTGTTTCCTGATCATACTCACTTACGTTTTGCTGCAAACCCGTCAAATCCTGCTCATGAAGTTTCATTCCCACCAAAATATGTTGATCTATATGAAAAGAAACCTAAATCTATTAAAATCATTTGGTATCAGAATTTCACCATTCTTAGAATCTACCAATATGAAACCTCAAAATATTTAAAAACATTTTACACAAAGCATTCCAACTTGGTGTTTAAAACAACATGAAATACTTTCCGACCTACAATCTGGGAAGAAATCTGAATCAAATCAGCAAATATTAAAAGATGATTTCTGAAAGTTACAAACACGTTATAAGAATAATCAGCAAGTTTATACAGATTGGTCAAAAGAAAACTCAAAGGTTGGTTGTGCTGTTATATCAGATGCAAAGTATACCTGGTAGTTCATCTATTTTCACTGCTGTAGCAAAAGCAGTTGATCTAGGTTTAGATTTTATCAAAACATGTGCAACACATTTATTATATTTTCTGACTCGCTTATGAACCATACAAGTTCAAAAAATCCACAGATTTCAAAACGTTCAGAAAAATGTCACGTACTTTTAGCAAATAAAGATGTTTTTCTCTGTTGGATTCCCAGTCATATAGGCATCCTAGGGAATGAAATGGTAGAGTAGCAAGCAAAAACAACTCTTACATTAGATTCAACTTCTTTTAAGATATCCTTTTCCAATTTTAAAGCACATGTCAATTTTATATTGGATAAATGACCTGCTTAATGGAATAACAGCATTGGAAATATACTTCTTGAGTATTGGTGAATATCAATCAGTTGTTCGAAACATACAAAAAGAAGTTGTAATGGCTAGAATGCGTTTAGGCCATGCAATAATTACACATTCATACTTATAACTAAGTGAGAAGCAGCCACAATGTGTTGGTTGCGATGCACAATTTACTGTACGTAACTTCCTTTTGGAGTGTGGCGATTTCTCACAGGTAACAAATAAGTGTTTCCATGTTGATAACTTGCAGGTATCAAGAACAACCATAAAATCTCGGATGGGTTCGAAATTCGGCAAGCTTGGACTAGGGACTGTGGAGTTAGCTGCCCTTGAGATTCTGAAAAAAACATATACTTATAATGGGAGAAATGTCGTGACCACTCTAGTGCCTTCATTTTTGGATGGATCGTATTCATCCTTGCAGGAAACAAGACAAACCATAAAAGCCTTGATATTTGAATTAGGGCAAGATTCCTTCACTGTCTTAGGAGTTAGCTGCCCTTGAGCGTCCTAAAAAATTAATGATTAATGTTGCGACCACTCTAGCGCCTTTATGTTTAATTGGATCTTCTTCATTCTTGCAAAGACAACCATAAAGTCTCGGATGAGTTCGAAATTCGGCCAGATCAGACCTTGGACTGTGTAGTTAGCTGCCCTTGAGTGTCTTATAATGGGAGAAATGTTGTTACCACTCTAGTGCTTTCATTTTTGAATGGACCTTCTTCATTCTTGCAGATAAGAAGGACAACTATAAAAGCTTGGGCGAGTTAGAATTTTGTCAAGATGCCATCACCTATTATAGAGTTAGCTGCCCTTGAGCATCTTAAAAATTGATGGATAATATTGTGACCACTCTAGCGCCTTTTATTTTAATTGGATCTTGTTCATTCTTGCAGGTAACAAGGACAACCATGAAAGCTTAGATGAGTTTGACTTTCAAGTAGAACCAACCTCAGCCAATGGAGTTAACTGCCTTTGAGCCTCATAAAAAATCTGCCCAGCCTTGCAATGGGAGATCTGTTGTGAACACTCTAGCACCTTCATTTTTGAATGGATCTTCCTCATTCTTGCAGGTAACAAGGACACCCGTTAAAGCTTGAATGAGTTTGAATTTGGTCACACCCGACCACCAGCTACAGAGTTTGCTGCACTTGAGGATCTAAAGTACAGCTGTATAATGTTAATCTAGCGCCTTCGTTATTAATTTGTTTTCTTCACCCTTTTAGGTTACCAGGACATACATTAAAGTATGCATGTGTTTGAATTTCAGTCAGATCCCACCATTGACTACGGAGTTAGTTGCCCTTTAGCAACTAGAAAAAATATTCTTTCACCAGGTATTTCCTCTGCATTTTTATTCAGATACTTTTTAATACTTGCAGATTACCAGAACTGGCGTAATATCTTGAATTTTGAATTTATTCCTGATCACTGTTTCAAGTTCAGAGTTACCTACCTGCCTTCGAGCTTCGTAAATTATGGTGCCTCCAAACATTATGCTGGTTCCTTGCCCATTGGGCTACTTGGTTTTAACTTTAAACATTATCTTTGAACCATAATGCAGATCATTTAACGCCACATTCTGTTCAGGCGAAAACATGTACAGTCATCTGATTAGCCCTTCCTTTGTAGTTGTCAGATATTGTACATGATTTTTCCTCTCAACAATCATATTGCAATTCAATGTCATGACTCAAATTCATCATCAACATAACGTCATAATACACATTTTTACTTTTCCTTCAAATCACGTTTTATCTAATACCGTCTACAAGGGTTGATGCGTTGTTAAGCACCAAACAATCTATCGAACCACCCAGCGAAACGTCATTCGCCTTATAGCGTTTTGCTGGTGGCCGATAGTGGCCCGATATCTAGCTTGTTGGGTACATGTTTTATTTTTAATTGATAATAGACTTATTTAATTTCGATACTGACCGCAGTTAAATGATAATACAATGATGATAACATCCAAGATAACGTTTACTCGTGCTACTTCGCAATATTTGAATCATCCTACACATTCAACTCTTTGCCCGCAAGTGTCGTCTGCTGAATAGAGAATACTAGGCGAGTGTCTTTTGATATCAAGTTTACCAGGCAAGGCTTTGAGAACGCTTGTTGACATCGCGAGGCTTGCCGAGCGATTCAACATGCGTTCTCAAAGCCGAGCCTCGTAAACTTGATATCAAAAGACGCGAACCTGGTATTCTATTTATCAGTTTACCCATTGTTGAACACTCTTCAAACTAGCGATAATGACGTAATTTTTGATTTTGTGTTGATTCAGCGTCATTAGCGACGTCACTCAAAAAGTGCAACGTCATCATGACCTGATAAAGGCAACATGCCGTGAGATAGACAACGTTTATCAGGCAACGCGCAACAATGCAGTTAATATGTGAGGTAATTGATAATAACCTTTACAAATAGTTTGAACCTAGATCATGTCAGATGGAATATTGGGCCTAATCTGGATCCAAACTGGTTGAATCCTGAAAGAGTTTATGAAAAAGTTGAAAAAAAAAAAATAGCAGACGACAAAAAAGCAGTAGACAAGAGTTAACTATTTGCACACTTGATAACTTTTTCATGAGTTTTACCGTCTGATGATATTACCTTTTTGGGGAAAATTAGGGTATCAAACAATTTCGATATAGATCAGGCCCGGCGTTTGTCGAGTCTTATCCCCAGTTTACATCTAAAAGCGGCCACTATCGGCGAATCGCTGAGGAACCGATGATGACCCGATACTGTGTGCTAGCTGAGTCTGGGTTCCAAACTGTTTTCAAAGCTTATCAGCAGATGGCAGTTGGAGGAAATGAATTGAGGAGAAATGAAGGAAAATTATGCCACACTTCAAGTTGAATCGAAAGAGCCATGTGCATTAAGGGGCTTTTTGTCCCCCATGTGGCGCTAAATTATAAAAATTGTGTTTCACCAATTTGTTCTTATGAGTTTATTTGACATTAGCCAAAGTGTAAAAGTCTCAAATTACTTTGACCTTTGCTTTGGTAACAAAAATGGCCGCCAAAATAAGTTTAAAATAGGAAATTTGCTATTTTGGAGCAAAATGGAGAGGTTTGACAGAGACATAAACATAGAGCACAAGCAAATACAAAAAAGATATTCTAACAGAAGATAAGAATTACAACGGCACACAACATATTTAAGCCTATTTCGTGGGCCATTTTTGTTACCATAGCAACGGTAAAATTGAAATAAATGCAGGGATTATACTTCAGTTATTCTTCTAATAAACCAATCAAAAGAAATTGGTGAAAAGCAATTTTCAGTTTTTGGCGCTAGAGAGGGCAAAAATAGCCCCTTTATGCACGTACCTATTTCATGTGGTGTACATGTAATCTGCCAGGAAGTTTAAAAAATCTAGTACCGATTCCTTAAAACAATCATACTTTGTACGCACACATTTTCTGCGATTCTAGCAACAAAATATACCTCGAAATGAGCATCCATAGAATCAATTCATTTAATTGTGATGTGGAACTTATAAAAGGGCCCATAACCCACAGACACCAGTGTTACGAACAATTAGATTGTGATAAAATCGACATGCTGGTAAAACTTTATGGCTTTGATAGTCTGATATAGATGATTTGAATAAACACTCGTGCTTATCTGTGTCTAGACCTAATTTAGTGAGGTAACATTTATAATCATTATGATGTATATTAATTTCATTAATTTTCAGTGTCTTGTATTAATGTTTCATTCACAGTAGCAGCAATATCGAATTTATGGTAATGTTTGCCTACTGAGGGAACAAGGCATACCTTTTTCAAGCTCAACTCGGCTGAGCACGAAATTTATTCTGCTCATAAATGTTAAAATGCCAACAGTTGTAAATACAACATCTGGGAGACTTAAAGCAAGAAACTTCTTTGTTTGTTGATATTTAAGTTTTTATAAGCAATTGAAATTTCGTTCTCAGTTTAGTTGAGCATGAAAAAAATAACCTCGGGGCCAGTTGTCGTGTTTGTTATGTTTACCCTTAATGCGCCTGCAATAGCATCTAACATCCCATTACTTAAGTCGTCTGCTGCATATTTTGCTAATATTATTTGACTTATGTAAGAACGGGACAAACGGTGTGGACTCAGGTAAGACTGCTTCTATGAGTGTTTATTATTATTATATGATCGTATTTTAGCGACCCAAATTTCGGATATCAGCGATAAGCCTATCTATAATGTTGAAATGTCGGGAAAGCGGCCGGCTATCAATACCGGAAAGGACTATATTGGAACCAACTCTTAGCCCATTTTAAGTCGAGTGGAATTTCCCAGTAGTATCTATTGGAGCAGTCAATTTCCAATTTTAGGGGTGTTGGGTGCTATTTTTGTTATTTTTTCCAAAGTTTGAAGATTCTGTAGTGACCTGGGTCCGCACTGTTTGCCTATGTCCCATTAAAAGGAAGCTAGGCTTACATGGTTTATTTGTGTTAACATGGTTAAATAGGCCAACTTGTCTCCCCTGAAACAGTGTGTCCGTTTAGCTTAACGGTGCGTTTATTATGGGGCGTATCAATGTACACAATGTTGATAACGTAGGTGACGTATCTGTAGCTGATAATAGCTCATGTAAGCTTCCCTATATTTGGAAATTCACAAGGACTGATATAATTAACATTTTCTCTTAGATTGCTTTTGGCTGTGAAAAAGGTGAGTATTTATTTTAAAAACAATATACGATTTGAGGGCTGCTTGAAAACGAGATCGACTTCAATCGAATTTTAGTTTCATTAGTGATTTACTGACCGTTTTCTAATAATTAGGTTAATTTCTATTGTGATATATTGTGAGATCTTCTGTTAAATGTTCTACGCTTATCAAAATCCTTTACCCCAAGAGCTAGATCCAATATCCATATCGACCGTATATGAGAAAGTATATATACCGGATACATGTAGCTGTATGTAAAATTTTATTTAGGAAATTGTATATCGTCGGATACATGTACCTCTTCAACGAAAACTTTTTATATGCACTCGTAGCAAAATTTCTTTAAAAAAGACGGTGACCATGTAGTATAGTAGTCAGCGGATGCCAGCAGCGTAAAACCACTTACCAGCAAATGAAAAAAGTAACGTTACGTATTTACACCGTTTCAGACGGTATATCATTAACCAGTGTGCTTTAGTCTCATCAGAGCCTTCCCGTCTCGTTCATGTACAGTAAAACCTGTCTTAAGCGGCCACTTCAAAATAAGACCAAAATTGGGTTTCAAGACAAATCGTAGCTCAATTCAGGTCAAAAGTATTGCAGAATGCTCTCTTGGGAGCATTCTGCAATACCTTTGACCTTCATTAAGCTACACGTACATGTAAGCTACATTTGTCTTAAGACCTTTTTTTGTCTATTTTTCAGTGGCCGCTTAAGACAGGTTTTACTTTACGTTCAAAGGATGGGCATGGATAAAGGCTCAGTAAACATATTGCACCTCTAATCTTCTACACAGTTGCTCATATCTGTTTAAATGGAACTTCCTTACCTTATCAATTGGACCACTCCATTTCTGTTTTAAGGGTGGTTGAATGGTATTTTTCATTTTTATTCAAATTTTGATCTATACTTAAGGAATAAAGAAACGCAACAACCACTTCAATTCATTGTAAACATAAAATGTCATGCAAGTCGGTTGTGTAGATGATGTTATTTCATAAAGGCAGCATGTATTCGTCACACATACGGTAGGTTAAGCCACTACGTCGATTACGTATGCCGGCTAGCATTCGCGTAATCATCCTGAAGCCCCAGTAGAAAAACAGTGAAACACAGATAATAAAGGTCTATTCCTATCAAAACCCGGTTTGTTGTTTGAAATAAACGGGGATCCAAGAAATTATCAGCTTGCAACCTCACGTTATGATTTCAAACGCTTAACGTCATTAACGGCAATACCAAATATTGCCTTAACTGCGGTAAAATTCAATTCCTCTTCAGTTTTATTCAATAAAGCACATTTACTGCAAGAATTGTGACTTTAGAATCTTAGATGTAAATAAAATGTGTATTATCACGTCATAATTTATTATTCCGCACTTTAAAGGCACCATATTTTTTACGCATTTTTCTGATGAGAGAATGGCCAAGTGGCAAGTTTCGGTTACAGTTAGCAAGTTTTGTGCTAGTTTCCCGCATACAATGGCAAATTTGTGCTGTGTTGCGTTTGACATACGTTAATATAACGTCCGGCTGATACAATTCTACAGCTTCTGTAAGATTACTTTTACGGACAAAGCATGCCCTGTTATCTTTAGGTTCGATAAATCCCGTAATGCACCAACGACCTCAACTCGACGGCTTTCGGTGACGTTAAATGCTTTCTTTGTCACTGTGTATCCTTGCATTCCAGTAGCTGGCTTTGAAGCAATATTTGACTGATATTTCAGCATGATACGATGCTTTCTTTGTTTGTACATCATGGAGTCGACGCCATGTAATAAATCATGAAGAAAATGGGGTTCATGATCTTTGTTCTGACGTCCACGTCACATTTTTTTTATGTTTTTAAGTGTTTTCATCTTGTGGCGTTAACTTTATCGTTAAAGTGACGTTTTCGCATTTCATCACTTGTCATTCATAGTCAGCAAGCACATTCTAAAAGATATTTAATCAAAACGTCATGTAACTACGCAATTTTTTTTTATCTGTTGCGTATCTTTATTCCTTAAGTATGCATGTATATTTGTATGTACCTGTATGTTGTGCATGTCATGAATGTATTTATTTGCTCTTAACCCATAATGGGTTTTAAATTCTATTCTAATTATTCTCTATACTTGTTATTGGATACCGTAATATCCCGCGATGTACGAAGGGGTCGGTAATTTCACTGGCTGGCAAGTGGTTTTACGCAATGGCAGTCGCTGTGTTCTGTTAGCATGACTATTCAAACAAAACCAGAATTCTGAACCAGACTAGGTACAAAAATGCATCATATGATGTTATGATGCATACATCGGTAGACAATAGAGCCGATTTAGAATGTATACACCCATTACATTGGCAAGATAATGATATTTTTTGTCTATTTGGGGAGTTAGGTTCAGACAAATCTATAGGAGAATGTCAGGTTTAGGCCTCAGAAGTACATACTACTCTTCAATAGAGCAAGATATAATACAACAAGTGGATTTGAAGGAAAATTGACAACCCACAGGTGTCGAAATTGGTGAATGTCATTGTTTCCACCAACAATTTTCACATTTTGCAGTGAATCTGATGACAATTGTTTTATTTAAAATGAGGTCCAATTGGACATTAAAAGCTCTCATGTGATAAATCGACTTCTTTTTGGCTGTATTCTATTTGCCGTTTGCAGAGACAACCACTGTAAATGCTCCAGGGTGACTATTTGTACGCACCGACCACTCCCTAAAACACATATAGAATATTAAAAAACTGACAATTTCAGCCTTCTGGTAACAAGCTGGGGCCATAATTATTTCATTTCAGCATTAAACTTGTGATACACTCACTTAAACCATTCATTTAATTTCCCTGGTATGTCTCTTGGTAAGAAAACGAACATACTCTCAAAAGTGACACAAACGTGCCTTGCAAATGTAAACAACCTACTTTCGGTATAGGTCACGGAAACTAGCTATTTGTCCCACAGACCCCGATGGTAAAACCCTAGTTTTTAACAGTTTATTCTGCATTTCACAACACATGTGGGTCATCACCATATGCCTTAAATTCAAGCCAAAACATGAAAAAGGGGAAAAAGAAAGGGAACATACCTTTACCCTCTCTTTTTCAACTATTGCATGTTGTTTAATGGCTGCCAAGTTTTTGGAAAACCCCGTTCAAGTTCCTATTAGAAATCACTATATTTACTTTTTGGTCCTGAAAAAACACAATATAATTGCATCTTTTTAGTAAACCATAGACCAATTTGACGTCCATTGCCAAGTTATAGCCTCGGAGCTCCTTTCAGGTTTTGACACCTGGGGTACGTTGATATAATTGGTTCCTGGTCCCCTGTTAGCTGCATAAAACAATTTGCCAGTTTTCAAGCGAAAATACGTGTATGTGTACGGATTACTGGTTAAACGCTTTGCTAAAGCTTGCCCAGGAAAAGTGTGTTAGGTTAACTGACCATCTCGACATGATCTTAGCTGTAGATTTGAACGTTAAAAACAAACAAAACCACTCACAATCTGCATAAAATCGTTTGCCACCCAATGAAAAGCGACGTCACGCCTAATGGCGTCCATTTTGCGACAGTATATAACACGCGGGTGCTTTTCTTGCAACTGATTGGCCGATAACCAAAGGAAGTGGGCGGGTCATGGGCTAACGCAGGATATACACGTACTGTCGCAAATATATGACGTTATCCAATCAGACGTCGTGTTACATTTGCAAGTGCATTAGAATTTCGTCAACCACCCTTTATACCACCCTTACCAACTTTAGGACGAATATCGCATGATGTGCAAGGTCTACTCTGATGTAGATGGTATAAAATAGTTATACCATATTTGTCCACCTGTACGTAAGTTAATCCACGCGCCACTTCAGCACGTGGATTATCTCCACGTACAGGCGGACAAGCCATGGTATAACTATTACCTCAACAATGTAGGGTAAAGTCGGGTAAATTCGGACATCAGGTAGACTCGGACACACATTTTCAAACCATGGAAATCCAGATGAGACGGCTCCTTACGAGCCGTCTCATCAGAATTTTCACTGTTTGCTTAGTTAATTTATTTTTTATTCCAATAATTGAAGTATGAAACATCTAAGATCGCTGTCCGAATTTCGCTGTCTGTCCGAACAAATCCGACTTTACCCTAATATCTATGTGTTTTCAGAAGAGGAAGTCGTCAATGGGAGGGTGCGGAGAATGTCTGGCCAAATTTGGCCTCATATCTTTTAATGTTCTCTTCCTGGTAAGTAGTATCATATGACATCGAAAGTACAGTAAAACCTGTGTAAAACAGCCACTCAAAAATAGACAAAACAAAGGTCTTAATGACAAATGGTAGCTTAATGAAGGTCGAAAGTATTGCAGAATGCTCTATTGCAGAATGAGCATTCTGCAATACTTCTGACCTGCATTAAGCGATAAATGGTCCTGAAAGTCAATTTTTGGTCTTTATGAGAGTGACCGTTTTACGCAGGTTCTACTGTAAACACATTTAATTTGTGTTGATACTTAACGCACAAGTAAACATTTTGTTCAGTCAGCAGTCAGGTCGAGACTTTCTTAATATCACACCATGGGAACCAAACGTCACGTTTGGCAAATGTGAAATTTATGTATGGTCAATTTTGATAATATTGGGGGTCTAAAATCTGTGCTCAAATTTCACGTTTTTATATTTTTAACGTGTGAAGAATCGGTACGTATTCGTCTTATCTGTGAAGAACTGGTACGATTTTTCTCAGATGTGAAGAATTGGTATCAAATTTTCACAAATGTGAAGAACCGGTACCAATTCCTCAGAATGACTGGATGCCGAAATTCAATAGGTCCTTAAGCACTCCAAAAGCTAATTCATGATTTTTTCATCATAACTACTGATGTTTTCTTTCATAATTTTGAATGAAAGAGCGGACACGATTTTGTAAAAGATGACACAGGCTAAATCAGTATGTCTCGTAGGAACACGCTTCATTATATAGAAACAAGAGGGCCCTCGGGCCCTGAGTCGCTCATCTGAGAATAAATGGTTATAAGGGTATAGAAAAGCATAGCTCATCCTTAAGTCCAGCTATGATTCTTATAGCACAGCAGTATCATTAAGACTTTACATGGAAAAGTTTCCATTAATTATGTTGACAAAATTAACAGGATGTAGACCCTCTAGGCGGGGTCATTTTTGGCCCCATGGGCATAATGTGAAGAAACTTAGTAGAGGTTCAGACACCAAATATCAAGGCTCTAGATCAAATGGTTTCAGACTAGAAGTCGGGTTTTTTTGGAAAAAATAACCACTGTTAAGTCAAAGACAACCACGACTATAAGTGTTTTCTCCCTTACTAAGCCTTGCGATTTTAGATTAAAACAAATTGGTACCAAATTAATTTGAAATCTGACCAGGAGTTTTTGACAAGATTTTTAAGTTTTTCATTTTGGTTGCCACGGCAACCAGATTTCTGCATGAAGTAGAAATCATCGCATAATTTGAAAGGTGACCTTTCAATGATCATTTCTGTGAAGTTTGGTGTAATTCCGCCCAGTGGTTTAGGAGGATGATATTAATGACGGACGTACGGTGGCAGCCAGGAAGGACTGAGGGACGACGAACATCCTATGACCACAATGTGAGCAAAAAGCGGATCCACCATCCAAAGATATATCAAAGTGAGAGAAAGATATTTCTAGCTCTCCTAAGCTATATACAAGCCGCGTCGTGATAAAATCTTATGTTTGCATATAACCTAGTGGATCAGATCAACGCCTATGTGTTTTGCTGCACTGATTGACAATGTTGCTACACTGATTGAATAATCTCAAAAGATTCTTATTCGAAAATTAAAAGACCAGTGTTTGTTTTTGTATCTACATAGAGGCAAGGAAGCTGGCGGATCTGGAGCGTGAACTCCAAAGAAACGTTTTCTGGCGGCGTGGCTCATAATATTGATTTGCATTTGAATATTCTAACTCCTGTCCCAGAAGCTTCAATCGTAAAGCTTATGGAATTTATCTGTTACCTGTTTGAACGTTTTTAAAATCATGCCATGCATGTGAAGGATTGGGTTTGGGGGTATTTTATCAATGTAAAGAATACGCACACATGCTACATAAAATTGAAGGGGTCACAGCAACAAGGTACTTTAGTCCACTTTTAGGCAAAATTGAGTTAGCCTCTTTTCCATGTATGAAAAACATTTCCGCACCGTATTAACTCCCTTTGGCCATCAAATTACTATAAAAAAGTTGAAACAAATAGGATTATATCATTTTACAAAGGCCCCAAGTCCAAAATTGGGCATTCATGCATAAAAGGGCCTAACTCCATTTTTTTCAGATTTATTTCGAAGTTTTATTGTCTAATAATTATTATTGTTATATGACTAGAGAGAATCCTGTCTCCTGATTGGCCCAATTTGTCTTCAAAAATCTCTATGTCAACCTGAAAACTGGTCTAAACTGGCCCAGAAGGTGATATAGGATGAAAACCAGCTCGAACTAGTTTCCAGAAGTTAATATTTTTTACACTTCTGCAAAATCACCCTCTAGAGAGCTAAAAATAGCATGATGAGTATAAAACTAGCATGTGCTGCATGAAATTGACATGATTTTCTGTTTCACATCCCAACAGGTAAACTAAAGACTTTCATGAATCTAAACAACTGTTTTGTTTTGTTTTGTTTGTTCATTTATCTTTGTTTGAATAAATAAAATGTAAAAAAAAAGTTTTATGATTAAATTTTACATTACACATTCAGAGAATTAATATAAATTTCAAAATGCAAAATACTACATTAAAATATTTCAATAACAGTTGATAAAAATTGTAAGAAAGTCCTTAGGTTGAAGGAACATCAAAAGTGAAAGAAGAAAAGTCTCATTCTTAGTTGAAATGTCATATAACAAAACAGTTATTGACTTCAATTTCGGCAGACATGAGAATTTATCTACCCTAAAAAGTGATATTCAATTATCACTTTTTCGGGTAGATAAATCCTCATGTCTACCTCATTGAAGTCAATAATTGTATATTATCACACATACAGTCTCAAATAGCAACATTTCGCTTGCTAGACATTATATCTTGTCAAATGGACTCGCTAAACTAAACTGGTCAAAATAAGTTAAGCCCCATGTCAGTTTTTTTCCATAGGCCTAATGTTAAATTTACAAAGTTTAGTAGTTTATTTCAAAAATGACTGAAACAATTGAAATCTCGTACTCAACTCAAGTTAGACAACAATATCTTAGGTGTAATTACACAAACTTTAAATTGGAAATACCGATTGTCTTTTGACATTTGCTAATTTTTCCAAGAGTACCAATATTATTGTCAAGTTTACTATAGGATTGATAGGGAACAAAATGGGACACTTACTGAAATGTCTGATGCTCTATGGAAAATCAATCAATATTAGAGAAACCTTGCACATATTGAGACAATTGATTGCTGCTTTTTCGCTGAAAATTGCATGCACAAATCTTTATTCAGTAAAATGTTATGATAAAGCAAACAAGAGAGTTTCTGTACTAAGTCTATGGGAAAATATCAGCTGGGGTTAACTTATTTTGACCAGTTTAATTTTATACAAAATAAAACCTAGACTATGGACTTAGGACCTTTGTGCCATTGAAATCTGTTCATATTTATGGAATTAACGTGAATCTCCTTTTGTTTCAAGGTGTTTGCTGTTGTACTCGTAAGAAATAAGCTTTCCACACACTATCAGCGATTTTTTGAGTATTGATGGGCTGTCATAAACGTTCTGTATGCAATTTGTAAGTTATATGAAATTTGGAGTTAGGTCCCTTGTTGCATAAACGTAATCGCTGAAATCAAGTTTTTCTCACTTTAAGCAGTAGAATCATGGCAAAATCTCCTGAATTCACTATTTCGAAACATATCTTGTTCATTGTTTGCAAGAAAAATCTACATATTTTTTAAAATTGCCAAAATTATGTTTTTCGCGTTTTTCTCGAAATAATAAAAAATGGACTGAAGTACCTTGTTGCTGTGACCCCTTCATTTTGACTTCGTGTGTATTTTTCACAAAGTGTGATATATTAAGAAGCCGCCGTGGTGTAGGGGATAAACCTATGTCTTGTAAACCAGGGGTCGCAGGTTCGATTCCCGGCTTCTCCTTGTCTGTCGGATGAGACTTTAAGCCGTTGCCCTGTCTTCTGAGACGCTTTAAAACCAGAACCACTGCCGGTTGAGCCTTCGGGAGTTCCTGGACATAGAACCACAAAAAGCATAAACCCACCCGGCCAGTACTGGTACAGCCAAGGAACACGGCCACAAACAACAAAGTGTGAGATATTGGTACGAAATACAGGACGTATTGGTACCAATTTTTCACGTGCTGTGAGGAATTTGTACCGATTTTTCACGGTGTGAAATTTGCGAAGTGTGAAATTTGCGGTTCTACAGAACGTGCAAGTTGGAGACTTACATTTTCGGAAACTTCTCGCGACGAGGTCCATTTTCGTATGTTTAAGAAATAGATCAGCTCCAGCAGTGAATTGTTGAGTAATAATTCACTGTTTGGAGGTCAGTTGTAAAGAAGATCAAATCACGAGCGCGCAGCGCGAGTGATTTATAGTCGTACAACTGACCGACAAATAGTAAATTATTACTCAACAATTCACGCAATGGAGCTGATCTATTTCGTTTCTAACACAGAATAAACGACGAAAACACATTTGAAGTCTTCAGCTTCTTCCAACTTTCCGCCATTGCACTGAAGAACTCCCGCCAATACTTAGACTACATCGCATACGTTTACATGTAATTGTAACGTCTTTTAAGCGTAAAAACGACGTTACACCGTCTAACGCCATGAATGACGTCATTTTCCAGTGACGTCAGCTATCACACACTTTTGCGGTGAATTCGCAGTGTGTTACCGTTGGCTCTATAGGCGAGGTGTGTTAGAATATTAAATAATCTGCTTTTATAAGCACGTTTATTAAAAAGATATTTCCATTTTATATTATACAGTGTACGGGGATTTGGCTATTCAATCATACATTATAATGTTAAGATGTTTTAACCATACATGTAACCTGCCTTAAGCGGCCAATCAAAAAGAAGACCAAAATTTGTTTTTCAAGACCGATTATCGCTTAATGTTGGTCAAAAGTATTGCAGAATGCTCCGCAATACTTTCGACTTTCATTAAGCTACCGTTCGTCATTAAGATCTTTGTTTTGTCTCTTTATGAGTGGCAGCTTACGACAGGTTTTACTGTATTATTTTTTCTTCAGCTCTCGGGCATAGGGGTCCTTAGCGTAGAAATATGGCTAAGGGTGGACAAAAATGTGGTCAATATGCAGCACCTGCAATCATACATTAAAATGTTAAGATGTTTCAACTATAACATGCCTTAAGCGGCAAATCAAAAAGAAGACCAAATTTGGTTTTCAAGACCAATTATCGCTTAATATAGGTCAAAAGTGTTGCATAATGCTCCAAGGGGAGCATTCTGCAATACTTTCGACCTTCATTAAGCTACCGTTCGTCATTAAGATCTTTGTTTTGTCTCTTTATGAGTGGCAGCTTACGACAGGTTTTACTGTATTGTTTTTTCTTCAGCTCTCGGGCATAGGGGTCCTTAGCGTAGAAATATGGCTAAGGGTGGACAAAAATGTGGTCAATATGCAGCACCTGCAATCATACATTAAAATGTTAAGATGTTTCAACTATAACATGCCTTAAGCGGCAAATCAAAAAGAAGACCAAATTTGGTTTTCAAGACCGATTATCGCTTAATGTATGTCAAACGTTTTGCAGAATGCTCCAATGGGAGCATTTTGCAATACTTTCGACCTTCATTAAGCTACAATTTGTCATTAAGATCTTTGTTTTGTCTATTTTTGAATAGCAGCTTAAGACAGGTTTTACTGTATTATTTTTTCTTCAGCTCTCAGGCATCGGAGTTCTTCAATATGAAGCACAGGCAAACATACATTATAATATTAAGATGTTTCAACTATAACCTGCCTTAAGCGGCAAATCAAAAAGAAGACCAAATTTTGTTTTCAAGACCAATTATCGCTTAATATAGGTCAAAAGTGTTGCATAATGCTCCAAGGGGAGCATTCTGCAATACTTTCGACCTTCATTAAGCTACAATTCGTCATTAAGATCTTTGTTTTGTCTATTTTTGAATAGCAGCTTAAGACAGGTTTTACTGTATTATTTTTTCTTCAGCTCTCAGGCATCGGAGTTCTTCAATATGAAGCACATGCAATCATACATTATAATATTAAGATGTTTCAACTATAACCTGTCTTAAGCGGCCAAACAAAAAGAAGACCAAAATTTATTTTCAAGACCGATTATCGCTTAATGTATGTCAAACGTTTTGCAGAATGCTCCAATGGGAGCATTCTGCAATACTTTCGACCTTCATTAAGCTACAATTCGTCATTAAGATCTTTGTTTTGTCTATTTTTAGTGGCAGCTTAATACATGTTTAACTGTATTATTTTTTCTTCAGCTCTCAGGCATAGGAGTCCTTGTCGTAGGAATATGGCTAAAAGTGGACAAAAATGTGGTCACTAGTCTATGCAGCACATGCAATCATACATCGTTATACAAAGATCTTTCACTATAACATGTCTTAAGCGGCCAATCAAAAAGAAGACCAAAATTGTTTTTCAAGACCGATGATCGCTTAATAAAGGTCAAAAGTATTGCAGAATGCGAGCATTCTGCAATACTTTCGACCTTCATTAAGTAGCAATATGTCATTAAGATATTTGTTATGTCAATTTTTGAGTGACAGCTTATATTTGTTTTCTTCAGCTCTCGGGCATAGGAGCCCTTGGCGTAGGAATATGTTTAAAAGTGGACATAATGTGGTCAATATGCAGTTATATATTCTATGTTATTTAATCTTTCATATATTTGTATTCTTCAGCTCTCAGGCATAGGAGTCCTTGTCGTAGGAATATGGCTAAAGGTGGACAAAAATGTGGTGAACATGCAACACCTGGTTGAGTTTGACTCACAGGACAAACAGCTAGAAATTGCAGCCAACATACTCATTGGATTTGGTTCGTTTGTTCTTGTTGTCTCAGCTCTCGGATTCCTGGCGGCTTGTACACAAAAGAAGATTTTTATTGGCTTTGTAAGCTTAATTGTATCTGTCTGTCTGTCTGTCTGTGTTGTCTATGTGAGTTTTTGTCTTGCTTTTTGTTGTTGTTGCTTAAACTTATTTGGTAAGATGTTATTATTTTCATCTGTAAGTTTTTGTTCTTTTGTTATACACTATAAATCTTCCTAAATGAGCATCACTTTACAATGAAAATAATAATAATAATTTTATATAATAACTTATATTATTTTTTTTAAAAGATTGGTTATTGCGCAAAAACAGTAACAGTTTAGCCCTGAAAAGAGAAGTTTTATCCTCTATGACTTACAACAAGGCAACCACTTACTTAGCATTTCATTACAATGAAACACAAGAGTAGCTGTCAATAATATAAAATTGGCTGTCTATTATTTCACCGAAGTGCACGCCAAACTACACAAAAACTTGTTCATTTTTACATGCTCATAACACCGAAATATAAAAACGTAGTTGAGAAAATTGTGACAAAAAAGTTTATGGTGAGAAAACACTCGTTTATTGAATGGACATATGTTGTAGTTGCACATAGGAATTGCCTCTATGAGGCAAGTTCAATGTGTACCAACAATATTTGTTACTGAAGAACCAACAACATTTGTTACTGAAATTAAGGAAACCTATTTTGAAATATACAATTATCAAGAATCAAGTCTATTATATTTGCCTCTTTAAAACGTCTGAATCTGCCTATCAGTATTAAAATACCTGTCACTATATGGCAAATTGTTTATATTTCGATGACAGCTATACCATCAAAATTTGATTTCATGATATTTTGCTTTTGCTAAGTTAGCAGTTGCATGATTGTTTACCGCTTCTTATTCTGTAAACAAATAAATAAGAACAATACATGACATTGTCTTATAAATGACTCTTGTACCTTCAAATATTATTTTACTAAATGATGATATTAATGTTCATTTGATTTTTGCATCGGATAGAAATATCCAGTTGGACACATATGGTGTGTTTAATTAGCTTACACATATGTTTTGTATCTTTAAATGTTGGGTCCAAGATAAATAAACGTGTATGTTATAACAAATAGTAAGTGAGTATGATCAGAAAATACCACAACCACAAACTGCAGACAAACCCATGGCACCGCGAGGAAGAGCCACATAATATTCACGAGACACCAGAAAGACGAACTACGCAAAGCAACCAGCTCTCTCTTCCCCATCAAGATGATTGCAAACTAGAATGGACATAAAGTAACGTACAACAAAACAAAGAACTATGACAGAATCCCATAATGGAATATAGGGATTACACATGTTTTTTCATGCATTAACATTTGCCGGGACCCGAGGATGCTGTTTGAACACGAGGCCGATAGGCCGAGTATTCAAACATCTTCCGAGGGCCCCGGCAAGTGTTAATGCAATGAAACAAACATGTGTGATCGTTATTCTTGCATATTTTACCTTATTCGAACTCAATTCGCACTGAAAACGCAGCTGAAACATTAAATTGTTCATTTTCTTACACTGATTTCTCTAAACAAAATGGCGTCGGCTGTGTACTATCAAACGTCATAACGTCGTCACAACGTCATAACCGTACGCAACGTTTTCGCGATTAAACATCGGCGAAATGATCAGTCTGGTCCGCAACGCTTTCCGTATAACGTCATGCAAATAATGCAGGGCTCAGTTTACGTATTTTCGAGTGCAGACCCATGTTCAAACAGCACGTGAATCTCCTGATTTGAACATGGATTTTCGTTCATTTGACAATGGGTGTAAACAGCTATACGAATAGACATCTATGCAAGAAGTAACAATCAACAACGAATCAACAACAACAGAACCACCTCCTTAGAATGGACAGCAGCCTAAGCCACTGGGGGGGGGGGGGGGGCTTAAATGCATTTTACTGGTACCAAATCTTTGCTACAGATTCTGCTGTTGCTGAAGCACAAAAATGTTAAGCTCGTATGGAGGCTATTATCTTGTTTTATACTCGAATGATGGTTCTGTTTTGCTGTTTAAATTGCATGGCATTTACAAAAAGAGAACATGTGCAAATTTAAAAGGGAGAGACATTTTTATGGAATAGACAATATCTTTTTAATGATTTAGAACACGCCACTTGATCTGATTCTGACGTTTAATATTTGCTTTGACTAAAGCAGGTATACACATATAATATCTTTTATTTATCACATGACGCCGCGTGGCTTGGAGTGAAATAAAACCATGTTTTAAAATGGATAAACCACTAGTGGTTTACAGATTTTCAGGTAACGTTACATGTATGAAATGACGTCCATAACAATGTTGCGAACATAATGACTTTTTACGCCAGAAATGAGATTTAAAAGTAAACTTAATGTCATATGATAAATATAATCTAACATTTGTACTTTTGTTTTGGTGAATTTATTGTACTCGCTTGGCAAAAGCGATAAAATGCGAGGCTTGGCAAGCCTCGCATTTTATCGCTTTTGCCCAACTCGTTTAATAAATTCAATAAAACATGAGCACTCATGTAAGATCCTCTTTCTTATTTCAGTATATTGCATTCTTGGTGCTCATATTTGCTGGAGAATTTGCTGGTGGTATAACGGCGGCCGTCTTTAAAGGAAAAGTAAGTTGTAATTGGCTAAAACAAACACTAAACATCCATCCTATACGTGGACAAAGCTATAAAACTACATCCAATTTCCTCATTTTAGCATGACTACAGCTAAGGATAATATAAACAGGATATGATTATAATCTACCGATTATAAAGTCTCCAAAACCAGTCCCCTATGCCCTTGGGACATCATGGCCAGTGTTATTGATTTTTTCTTATCATAAGTTTGGTTAAGGGATGAGGATCTGAACGATTTCCCAGATAAGAAGCCTTTAATGAAGGTAAGTAAGGGTGCAAAAATGAGGAATCGCAACAATCAAGTACCACACCTGACCCAGGATACCAATGGTAAAGTGACAAACTCACAGTCAGACACCATAAACGAGAGCCTATAGGCCAGCCCTTTCCCAGCAGGTGACCACAAAGCACATATAACAGACGCGCACAAAGACATAGCAGAACAAAAACATAAAAGATCTACAAAAAAGTACCGCCTTGGAACGGTCAGTAAAATATTTTAATGGAGGGCTTAAACCGGTTTAACGGCGCTAACCTCACCCTTAATTCAGATGTGGATTAAGACACATAGATATTTGGTTTGCATGAAAGACCCCTAAATTATCAATACATCATCTCCTAAAACATATAAATCAAGATATAACAAGTAGATAAAGCAAAAATAAGGACTGAAAAGTAAATAAAACTGAACTACCGGAGCAAAAGAAATCCGACAGGTAAACCCCGGTGGGCCCGACAAACAGCCAAAGCATGAGGCCCCTACCATCACATGAATAGATACATCTTTAAGTCGGAACCGTCATAGAGTCTGAAGTCTGACCCACGGGCGTGCAATTAAAGAGGAAAGCAAAGTTGGCAACCATGATCGGGTTGACCACCAAGCATGCAGTCTGTTGCAATACATTAATGTTATAGCCAATCTTTTAATAATGGGAAATTATTTTAATGAACTGCGCTGAAAAATTATTAGAGCCAACAATCTTCTTCAATTTATACACCAAGTCACCATAGAAATCAGGTTCCAAAAGTCCTTGGCACAAGAGAGATTTAAGTCCAACTTGGAATTTCAAATCATAGTATCGTCTATAAAATTTTGAAAATGTTTTGCGAAGTTTATGATACCAATAGCCTTGTTTGAGAAGTTTCTGAGTTAACAATTTATTGTGAGTGTTGAAGTCAGAAACATAGCTAGATGCTCTAGCAAAACGAATGAGTTGAGAGATATAGACTTCATAGACTCCATAGAATGTAGAACGAGGAACATCACCATCTAAAAATGGGAAATTGGCAATTTCAAAATCAAAGTCGACACGTTTATCATAAATTTTGGTAGAAATAATATCATTAGAAATTGACAAATGAAAGTCTAAAAATGCGCCTTTGGTATCAGAAGTATTGGCTTTATTCAGTTAGAGCTCCGAAGGGTATATTTGACTTAAGAAGCCTTTTATTATTAGAGCAGCGACAGGCATGCCTAGGCACGCCAGGGAGGACTTCAGCATAAGTGTTATCGAATGTGTCTTATCATAAGGAATACTATTATGATTAATGAATGGACTGAGTAGGTCAAGCCTGTGCAAGCCACTGTAGGACTTCTCTGTCAGTGTTACTGAATGTGTCTTATAAGAAACACAAATATATATGGTTGAGGGTGTTATCTGAACGGTTTCAGAGATATTAAACCATTTATGAAGTGAACAGGGTGGGGGCACATCCGAGCTCACCCCTAAGGACATCCTGGTCAGTATAATTGAGGGTGTCTTATCATAAAGAATAACATTAAATAGAGGATCTTACATGAGTGCTCATGTTTTATTGAATTTATTAAACGAGTTGGGGAAAAGAGATAAAATGCGAGGCTTGCCGAGCATTTTATCTCTTTTTCGCAACGAGTTTAATAAATTCAATAATACAAGAGCACAAATGTTAGATTCTATTTATCATATGACAAATTCTTCGAAATCTAATTTCTGGCGTAAAAACGTTATGATTTTGTCATCATGTACGCAACGTTGTTATGGACGTCATAACGTTTCCCGTAAATCGATAAACCACTAGTGGTTTACAGATTTTATTGCATGGCGTTATTTCACTCCCAAACGCGACGTCATGTGATAAACAGCCTTTAATGAATTGAATGTTGTGGGGAAACTGGGGGACTTCCACATCAGTATAATTTAATGCATTTTATCGTTAGAAACACAAATATAGTTGGTTTGGGGATGGGGATCTGAATTGTTTCCAAGATATTAAGCCTTTTAAGAAGTATAGGGGGTAGGGAATGCCCCTGCACTGCACAAGGGACTTCACAATCAGTTGTACTGAGTGCTTCTTAACATAGGAAACATTATTACATTGTATATAAGGTTTAGGGGTAGGGATCTGAATGATTTCTGGGATATTTAGAACTTTAAGAATTGTTTGGGCCTGGGCATGTCTGCATTAATATTTACGGTTTAGGGGTAGGGATCTGATTGATTTCTGGGATATTTAGGACTTTAAGAGTTGTTTGGGCCTGGTCATGTCTGCAGGTCAGCCACTGAGTCCGGGATTTCAAACTTTCTTGCAAATCTATGTATCGATTTCTATAATATCAAAGAAAAAATCAGAATTATTCCTTCAATGGTTAGTGAGAAATATTCCAAAAAAAAACTACCGCGGTTTTGGGCGTGCCGTGGGACAGCCTTAGAGGTTGACATTTTGAAACCCAGTTGCACAACTTCACATCCATGTTAACCATATCCCAAAATTTCAAAACAATCCGTCCAGTGGTTACTGAGAACTCGCCTGGACAAAATTTGGGTGGAAAGAAGAAGAAAATCATAACAAGATATGATTATAATCTAACGTTTATAAATGCTTCCAAACCAGCCCCCATTTCCCAGGGTACATCATGGTCTGTATTATTGAATGTGTCTTATAAGAAATATCATTATATATGGTTTAGGGGTGGGGATCTAAATGATTTTCCAGATATCAAGCCTCTTATGAAGTGAACAGGGTGGGGTATTCCTGGGCATGCCTCAGGGGGACTCTCTGGTCAGTGTTATTAAATGGGTCTTGTTATAAGAATCATGAATGTATATGGTTTAGGGGTGGGGATCTGAACGGTTTTAGATATATTAAGGTACCTCAGCACACTTTGGCCAATTTTACAACTTATTGCCCATCATATTCAAGACAAACTAGCTGTCTCTTTTGATTCGACCTCCATAGGGCTGATTAGTTACAAGTGGTTTCTAACTATTGATGCTAAAAACAGGTCCGTAAAATCTTACAACGAGGAGAATTCAATTTTTAGAGAAAAAAATACCTTTTCCGAATATTCCAAATCCATCATCTGCATGTAAATTTTGACATTATCCCCTCTCCTGATATATGAGGGGCGTTCAAAATATTGCAAGTTCTTTTTTACCTCACACCAAGTGCTCAAACCGTGAAAAGAGCCACCATGTGTCGATAAATGTAACATTGATCATATCTACATTAATTGCTGGTTCGCGGTTTACAGGTGGTCAGTAATTGTAAAACAGATAACCAGTGCCCCCACCCCCTTACCAATACCTGGAAATGTGCGTATGTGTGGCGGGGGTGGTTCTGGTTACCTGTATTTACCCTACTGACCACTAGTAGACTGAGAACCAGCAGTTACACAGGGAATAGCGAAATTTCTCTTTATAACTTCACTGACCTATGTATAGTATACGCTGTTCAAAAGCCTGCTGCAATATGCCTGGGAAAAGGCTGAAAATGTGCTTGAAATAATGGCCTATATAAGGTGGGTCGTGCAATATTCATAAGAGGTGTGGGATATTTATAATGAGGCCCAAATTACTTTTACAAGGGTTTACAGGTGAGTGACTAAATTTAAGAGCTTAAACGGGATGCTGCTCGTCCTGGTAATCCTCAAATTAACAACGATGACCACCCAAAACGTAACATCCAAAAAAATCCTTGATTTGAATTGCTCTAAAAAGATGCATGGTTTACGGCGAGACAGTTAGCTGGTTCACAAAGAAGTCGATTTCACAAGTTCATAACATTTCGAAGAAGCATCTGAAACTTAATGCACAATGGATATCCAGGGGGCGGGGGCGGGTACTCTAATATTTTCATATACGAAGGCTTGGCCCATTTCTGCCATTTTGGGAGATTTAAAATTTTGAATTTCAACATTTATTTATTAACTTTATTATTATTATTATTATTATTATTATTATTATTATTATTATTATTATTTTGGTGGGGGGTTCAGAAAAATGAATCATTATTGAGAATGCAGATTTTTTGGATACTTTTTTGGGGATCATCACAGAACTGGACTATTTTTCGGGTTCATTTTTATGCATTTACAGGTCTTTTTTTAAGTTAAAGGTATAGAACAGGGATAATTTGTGTGTGTTGCCTATTTTTTTTTTATTTATTTTTTTTTTGAGGTTTGGGGTGGGGGTGTCTCGGTCGGTTAATAGTCTGTTCTGTGATCTCCAAAGTTTTAATTAATCAACAATGGTGGTGCATTATGGTTTGCTGAAAATTTAACAGAAGTCTTAACCTACTTATTTAATGTTTGCAAACATGTAATAAAAAGCCTGATTGGCAAAACGCGTTACATATCGCACATGGGACTAGCAAACGTTCAGATTAGCCTGTGCTTCCTTATACAAATTGGCTCAGCTGATATCTAAGGATATTCTTATGCTAATATGACAGGGCCAAAGGTTCATTTAGGGAACGATCATTATTTATCAGCTGGGGTACCACACCACCACCCCTCCCCCTGCTGATAAATAATGACCATTCTTTTATAATGAAATAATGGCTAAGGCCAGGGTCTTTGTCCTTGCTCGGGCATACCAGTTTGTAGTAGAAAGCGTAGGCTAATCTGAACATAGTACACTCACCATTTGTATTCCCATTTTTTTTTCTATATGCTTATTTGTCAATGTATGTAACGTCTCCCATGCAAATAGGAACAGGACGAGTTGACCTGGGCGATTTGATCAGAGGACGAGTTGACCTAGGGGACGAGTTGACTCGGACAACTTGACCCACTTTCAGGTAGATTGAGAATACTTTGAAGGGCAGACCACGAAAAACTATTACAAATTTAATACAAACAGTGACTCAGAAACAATTTAACTTGCAGTATTTTTGAACGCCCCTTGTAATATGTATATTAATATATTTCTAAAGGTCTCACCTAAGTGCACACTATTTCAGTAACATACATACTGGCTAAGTAATAAAATCAGTACACAGGCACATCACTGAATTTTTAATCCTTTATACATGATGGATTCTTCCTTTTGGCAAGTGTATCAAATAATCCATAGTACATAGGGGTGTCAGGTTATACTTAAAAAAATTGCGTTCTTTTGTCTGAATATCTTTATTTTACCTTTACAAACAGTGTTATCTTAGATGAAAAACGCATTATGCGGCATTTCATCTGGGTCTCTGCTGTTTGTAAAATTACCCATTTACGTGTTAGGGGTTTCCCTCAAATACATGGGTTAATCCATAATGAACTGGAAAATCCTTAATGTTTCATGTAATGAAATGTCGCATGACATGCACCATTTTACCCCACTCTCTTTGTGTGCTACAAAATGTTCAAGGAGCAGATAAAAGATATAATTAGGAAAAAAGTTTAGGAGGCATTTTATGTTTATCCACACGCTCTTTTTGAAAACAAAAACAAAAAAGCAAAGGACTTTAATGTTGTAATATCGCTTCTGTCCATCTGTCGATAAGTCGGCCCGTCCGTAATACTCTTTCCTCCTAGACCACTGGACGAAATCCAAACAAATTTGCTGTGTGAGTCACTCACATAAATTGGGCGTGCAACAGCAAAATAATTTTGGGTCCCGTCCCCTGGGGCACTGGTAAGGGGTCAAAAGATCAAATATCATTAAATTACAATAACAAAGTCAATTCCAAAGTTTTTTTTGTCTGTTCTTCCAAATGAAAGATATAAAACATATCGAACAGGATTTTTTTCTGATGCCTGGGTCATGCCCCAGGGGTGTTACATGGGGAAGCAGGGGTGCCCAGGGGGTCAAAAATGGTAATGTGGCATATCAAATTGACAGGAATGATGAGTAAAACAGAATGCAAGTAAACTTTTTACCCTATGGTTAACCTGATGATCTTTGGGTGAGGTCAAAAGGTCGAATATCCTTAAATTTCAATTACGAAAAAATTTCGAAGATTTTTGTACCAAACTTTGTGTGTGTTCTCACAAATACATTATAAAACATATCAAACGGATTTATCATTGTGTCGCCTGGGTCATGCCCCAGGGGTGGGACTTTGGGTGGTGGGTGTCAAAAACTTGAGCTGTGGGGATTTGCTATGGCGCCCCTTCGACTGCGCGTTCTGGTTAAAATATGCATATAAGGCTAAATATGCATGGTGTACAGGTAATTATAAGAAATCCATATCCGTTGGAGCCTCCTGATAAGCACTCTCTAAGGTGCTGGTAGGCCTAACATGAGGCATGCGCGGATCCAACAGAGAAAAGAGCCTCTGAATTTTGTAAAGGCAAAAATTATCCACTGCTTAGTACTGGTTCAACTCAAGAAGAAACATCCAAACACGACTGAACAAGAGGGCCCTATGACCCTAGATCGCTCATCAGAATCCTGGCACATATGGTGATGTTTTGGCCAATGACTAAAGAGATATCATTTAAAAATATTTCTCTTTTTTATGGCTCCGTCATCCAACCTGAGTGGTCTGAGCAATTCTGGTAGAGGACTAGAATAGGAACTTTTATGTGAAATTATTTTGAGTTTAGATCATCGGTGCAGGAGACGTCGCCTTAAATTATTTCTTATCTCGAGCTCTTTCCATCGTTTTTCTTAGGCGGAGAATATCATTTGTTCAATTATAATAGAGGGCAACATTAGGAACATTAATGTGAAATTCTGTTGAATTTGGAACAGTGGTTCAGATGATGTTTAGAGGATTTCATATCTAGAGCTCTGGCAGCCCTCTTGTTCCTAAAGCAGAGCGGAACCATTTGTGCAATTTCGAAAGAGGGCATTATAGGGAATACTCCTGAGAAATACTTTTAATTTTGACCAGTGGTTCAGGAGGATTTTTAAAGCAAAAGTTTTATAGACAGACTGACGCTTGCCAGGCAAAGACAAATCACAATAGCTTTCCTTGAGCCTTTGGCTCAAGTGAGCTAAATTGTTGACTGGGACGTAAAGAATCAAAACAACCTATTAAACCATTCAACTGAACTGTACATTCGCAAGTGACATTTTGTTACTGAGCCACTATGTATGGTACTGAAAAGTCTGAAATCATGTGCACTCAAGTGCGAAGCTTTAGTTTGTATTTTTATCATGATTACTTCGGGTATCTTGCAAAGTTAACGTGAAGCCCTTTGGGCTTCACTTACTGTGCAAGATACCCGAAGTATTCATGATTCCATGAACCTTCCAAAAATCGAATTCATTTCTTAAATGATTCTGATGACAAGACGCATTGAATAACACTGACAGGGAAGTCCCCACAGGCTTGCCTATGAATTTTATCCTGGTTCACATAATTAAAGGCATAGAATCTAGGAAAAAGTTCAGCTCCGCACCCATAACATTACATAACACTGGCTATGATGTCCCAAGGGCATTGGTGGCTGGTTTTGGAGACTTCATAATCGTTATATTATAATCATATCTTGTTATTATTATTCTTACTCCACTTCTGAATTTTTTGTTTGATATGATAAAAGTTGATAATAGTTTTGCAAGAAAGTTTGAAATTTGAAATGCCTGACTCAAGAGCTGACCTGGAGGCATGCCCAGTGCCAACCAATCCTAAAAGTCCTAAAAATCTCAGAAACCATTCAGATCCCAACCCCTAAACTACATATATGCATGTTCCTTATAATAAGAAGTATTCAGTAACCCTTGGTGTGCCAGGACATGCCCCAACCCCTTCAGTTCATAGAAGGCTGAATATCTCAAAAACCATTCAGATCCCCACCCCTAAACCATATATATTCATGTTTGTTATCTTAATAACACTGGCAGGCTACAAGTCTCCCTGAGAGTGCTTGACATTGCCCCACCCTGTTCACTTCATAAAATGCTTCAAGCTGATATCTGGGAAATAATTTAGATCCCCACCGCTAAACCACATGTGATGCATTCCTTATGATAAGATCCATTTAATGATACTGACCATGATGTTCCCTTGGATTTATTTGGGAGACTTTATTATCGGTAGATTATAATCATATCTTGTTAATTTATTTTCTTCTTCATCTTCCATTTTTTTCTTTCAGCCCAAATTTTGTCCGTAACCTGGCCACGAAACGGATTGTTCTGAAATTTTGGGATATGGTACACTTAACAACACTTATAAGAGTGCACATAAAATGGATCCATATCTTCATAAATAAGAGTCAGATCATTTTGAAATTTTCAACAGACATAGATGACATTTATATAGAGGATCTTACATGAGTGCTCATGTTTTATTGAATTTATTAAACGAGTTGGGAAAAAGAGATAAAATGCGAGGCTTGCCGAGCAATTTATCTCTTTTTCGCAACGAGTTTAATAAATTCAATAATACAAGAGCACGAATGTTAGATTCTATTTATCATATGACAAATTCTTTGAAATCTCATTTCTGGCGTAAACCGTTATGATTTTGTCATCATGTACGCAACGTTGTTATGGACGTAATAACGTTTCCCGTAAATCGATAAACCACTAGTGGTTTACAGATTTTATTGCATGGCGTTATTTCACTCCCAGACGCGACGTCATATGATAAGACATGATATTTCATAATTTTTAATTTTCTTATAACTTTTACTTTTAAAATACGAAATGAAAATTTAAATATATCGTAAAATCAAAGTTCACAGTTTTCTTCGTTTTAGAATTTATCTTTCTATGACATTTCTTTATGCATATCATTTTATAGTTAAGTATGTTTTGAATAAAATTGGGTGGGGTAAGTTCTGGCTCAGTTCCAAGGAATAACACGTGGGAATTTTTAATGATAAAACGTGCTCATGGTTTTGGGATGAACTAAACCGCCGTGTGAGGAGAGCAGGGGCTATTCCGACCACACTAAATCAACTGAGAGCAAAAAATCTCCACAACAGAATTACGTTCAGCGTTATGTGACGCCAATTCGACGCCGTTGTCTTGTTGTTATCTTGCCGCAGTGAACAGTGTGGGGGACATACCCGCTATAAAGTTTACATGGACATGCACGCTGCTGCAATTTTTTAACACACATATCGTAAATATTTGTTAAAAAGGGGCTCTTGCGTGGTATGGGAAATTAATATGGGAGTCTGCCCACGCTTGGATTTTGAAAATATTATGTTATTTCATTGTCTGGGGTAAAACTTTAATATTTATGGTGCGTTTGAGTTTTTATGCAATTCCATTGCTAATTTATGACGTCATGAATAGTACCACTATAATACCTTTGGGTACCCAGTTATAATAATTTCTAAAGTAATTGACATATCATTTAACGGGCGGAGAAATGTTTTATTAAATAGCTATATCATTGATAAGTTCGCTGTTACTTAAAATGGCTTTGTATGTATTAGAATATTGGGTGGGCATTCATTTTATAGCATGGTACCCCAATTTTCGACTGTATATTTTGTATTCAGTCAAATTTGGAATAAACATTTTTACAGGTTGTGGTCTTGGTCAAGATACCATTTCAACATATAAACTATCCATGTATGTTAAGAATATGTAGACCAAATTTCATGAAATTCAAGGACCGGTAACATATTTTTTTAACTTGATGTAAACACATGGCCCTAATTCATCGAAATGTAAAAAATACAATAATTATAAAACATACTTGAATACTTGGTTAGTTTGAATCATCATGCTAGTACGTTTATTGGTAGAAGTTGATATGTTCAGTGTTTTCACATATTATGGATTGGAAAAAGAAAAAAAACAATATGCTTTGATATTAAGTGCCCCGATTCTTATTTAATGAAGTGCTTACACAATAATTTTAGCCAAAAAGATACAATATGTTGACACCTGTTATTAACACATCTAGTTTCTAACATTAAAACTACATCTAGCCAATGTTACACTTAATATGTAACATTATTAAGAATTTCAATTCATACAGAAGAGAAACCTTATGACAAGTCAGTTCATACAGGAGAAGAACCTTATATCTATGATTTTATAATTGTAAGACTCATTAATAAACCTGCTTCACACAAAAATAACCCCCTGTCAAACCTATTGATTAAAATTAACCATTTTGATCACAGATAACTCTTGGCTTCAAAGGTATGCTAATTTAATGCTTAAATCTTCTCTGTTCATTCTGTTTTGTGAAACTGATGCTGATTTTCATCAAATAGCAACATTTATACTGTAGCTGGCTGTATATTCTAGGCATACAGTTTTGTTTCTGGACCTCACTTATTCATGTTGAACACTGTTTTATGATACCTTTGATAAATCTCTGTTACATGTTATCCTGGTCACGGCACCAAAATGTGGTTCCTCTAGTTCAGTTGGGATGTAAAGGAAATATTTAGTTTTCTTGTTTTCACATGTTTATTGTTAGGATATTATGTTTCTTAAACAATATCATTCAGGACTTGAGGAAGTGATACGCATTGTCTTGGCCCCATAGTGCCATGACACAGGGCCATGACCTTCAGCATTTCTGACCATTGAATCATTTAAAATTGTCCAAACCTGTCTTTCTTTAAGAAAAGTGGAAGTAGATTAAAAAAACAACCTCCTTATGTCGAGTTATTGATTCATTTGAACTAAATAATTAATTTTGCTAAAACTGGCCTATACCCATTAGAGGTAGGAAATGACAAAGTTACCGGTTTTGGATTTTCATGATATATGGCTCAGATCAGCAGGATATATATGGCATGTTTTTGTGATAATATGATATCTTGACAAAGACTAGAACAGATCCATCTTTTGTATTAAATGTTGAATGTTTTGTAAATTTTTGAAAAAAAAAAGTTGAAATTTTACAATCACTTCTTCTGAAAACGTAAACCATAATTTATCCAAATGGTTTCGTGGTATTAAAATAATGTCTATGGTATTCTGAATTCAATCTAGACGACAAATCATAGAAATAAACAAAACTATAGATTTAGGACACAGAAATTTAGAGACAGGTACCACCTCAAAGGTTGAGTACTACATTTTCATTGTTCGAATATAATGAGTTATTAATATGCAAAGTTCAAAGAAAATCCATGCGTAGGCACAGATGAAAGTACCACTTTGAAAGTGATCTGACCAGTATCAGCGTAGATATGAGCCCATTTATATGTGCACACTTATAAGTGTTGTTAAGTGTAGATATGGATGTGAAGTTGTGCAAGAGGGTTATAAAATTCAAAATGTTGGACTTTAAAGCTGCCCAAAACCACCAACATTTTGTCTGGACTATTTCTCACTTAACACTGATGTGATTTGTTCTGATCTTTTTATGATATGACAAATATTGATATATAGATTTGCAAGAAATTTGAAATTCAGGACTCAAGGGCTGTCCCAGAAGCACGCGCAGGCCCAACTAATCCATCAAGTCCTGAATATCTCAGAAACCATTCAGATCCCCACCCTTAAACTACATATATTCATGTTTCTTATGATAAGAAGCATTCAGTAACACTGACCGGGGTGTCCCCCTTGGTGTGCCTGGACATGCCCCAACCCCTTCAGTCTGAAATCATGTGCACTCAAGTGCGAAGCTTTAGTTTGTATTTTTATCATATCATGAAAGGGGATAATGTCAAAATTTACATGCAGATGATGGATTTGGAATATTCTGAAAAGGTATTTTTTTCTCTAAAAAATTGAATTCTCCTCGTTGTAAGCTTTTACGGAACTGTATTTAGCATCAATAGTTAGAAACCACATGTAACTAACCAGCCCTATGTAGGACGAATCAAACGAGACAGCTAGTTTGTCTTGAATATGATGGGCAATAAGTTGTAAAATTGGCCAAAGTGTGCTGAGGAACCTTACGCGGCTTATGGAGTTAACAGGCTTGGAAAATGCCAGGCATGCCCTGGGAGACTTGGACCCTGCCAGTGTTATTGAACGTGTTTTATCATAACAAACATGAATATATATGGTTTAGAGGTGGGAATATGAATGGTTTCCATGATATTTAAACTTTTATGAACTGAAGGGGTTGGGGCATGTCCAGGCACACCAAGGGGGACACCCCGGTCAGTGTTACTGAATGCTTCTTATCATAAGAAACATGAATATATGTAGTTTAAGGGTGGGGATCTGAATGGTTTCTGAGATATTCAGGACTTGATGGATTAGTTGGGCCTGCGCGTGCTTCTGGGACAGCCCTTGAGTCCTGAATTTCAAATTTCTTGCAAATCTATATATCAATATTTGTCATATCATAAAAAGATCAGAACAAATCACATCAGTGTTAAGTGAGAAATAGTCCAGACAAAATGTTGGTGGTTTTGGGCAGCTTTAAAGTCCAACATTTTGAATTTTATAACCCTCTTGCACAACTTCACATCCATATCTACACTTAACAACACTTATAAGTGTGCACATATAAATGGGCTTATATCTACGCTGATACTGGTCAGATCACTTTCAAAGTGGTACTTTCATCTGTGCCTACGCATGGATTTTCTTTGAACTTTGCATATTAATAACTCATTATATTCGAACAATGAAAATGTAGTACTCCACCTTTGAGGTGGTACCTTTCTCTAAATTTCTGTGTCCTAAATCTATAGTTTTGTTTATTTCTATGATTTGTCGTCTAGATTGAATTCAGAATACCATAGACATTATTTTAATACCACGAAACCATTTGGATAAATTATGGTTTACGTTTTCAGAAGAAGTGATTGTAAAATTTCAACGTTTTTTTTTTTCAAAAATTTACAAAACATTCAACATTTAATACAAAAGATGGATCTGTTCTAGTCTTTGTCAAGATATCATATTATCACAAAAACATGCCATATATATCCTGCTGATCTGAGCCATATATCATGAAAATCCAAAACCGGTAACTTTGTCATTTCCTACCTCTAATGGGTATAGGCCAGTTTTAGCAAAATCAATTATTTAGTTCAAACGAATCAATAACTCGACATAAGGAGGTTGTTTTTTTTAATCTACTTCCACTTTTCTTAAAAAAAGACAGGTTTGGACAATTTTAAATGATTCAATGGTCAGAAATGCTGAAGGTCATGGCCCTGTGTCATGGCACTATGGGGCCAAGACAATGCGTATCACTTCCTCAAGTCCTGAATGATATTGTTTAAGAAACATAATATCCTAACAATAAACATGTGAAAACAAGAAAACTAAATATTTCCTTTACATCCCAACTGAACTTGAGGAACCACATTTTGGTGCCGTGACCAGGATAACATGTAACAGAGATTTATCAAAGGTATCATAAAACAGTGTTCAACATGAATAAGTGAGGTCCAGAAACAAAACTGTATGCCTAGAATATACAGCCAGCTACAGTATAAATGTTGCTATTTGATGAAAATCAGCATCAGTTTCACAAAACAGAATGAACAGAGAAGATTTAAGCATTAAATTAGCATACCTTTGAAGCCAAGAGTTATCTGTGATCAAAATGGTTAATTTTAATCAATAGGTTTGACAGGGGGTTATTTTTGTGTGAAGCAGGTTTATTAACGAGTCTTACAATTATAAAATCATAGATATAAGGTTCTTCTCCTGTATGAACTGACTTGTCATAAGGTTTCTCTTCTGTATGAATTGGAATTCTTAATAATGTTACATATTAAGTGTAACATTGGCTAGATGTAGTTTTAATGTTAGAAACTAGATGTGTTAATAACAGGTGTCAACATATTGTATCTTAGTGGCTAAAATTATTGTGTAAGCACTTCATTAAATAAGAATCGGGGCACTTAATATCAAAGCATATTGTTTTTTTTTCTTTTTCCAATCCATAATATGTGAAAACACTGAACATATCAACTTCTACCAATAAACGTACTAGCATGATGATTCAAACTAACCAAGTATTCAAGTAGGTTTTATAATTATTGTATTTTTTACATTTCGATGAATTAGGGCCATGTGTTTACATCAAGTTAAAAAAATATGTTACCGGTCCTTGAATTTCATGAAATTTGGTCTACATATTCTTAACATATATGGATAGTTTATATGTTGAAATGGTATCTTGACCAAGACCGCAACCTGTAAAAATGTTTATTCCAAATTTGACTGAATACAAAATATACAGTCGAAAATTGGGGTACCATGCTATAAAATGAATGCCCACCCAATATTCTAATACATACAAAGCCATTTTAAGTAACAGCGAACTTATCAATGATATAGCTATTTAATAAAACATTTCTCCGCCCGTTAAATGATATGTCAATTACTTTAGAAATTATTATAACTGGGTACCCAAAGGTATTATAGTGGTACTATTCATGACGTCATAAATTAGCAATGGAATTGCATAAAAACTCAAACGCACCATAAATATTAAAGTTTTACCCCAGACAATGAAATAACATAATATTTTCAAAATCCAAGCGTGGGCAGACTCCCATATTAATTTCCCATACCACGCAAGAGCCCCTTTTTAACAAATATTTACGATATGTGTGTTAAAAAATTGCAGCAGCGTGCATGTCCATGTAAACTTTATAGCGGGTATGTCCCCCACACTGTTCACTGCGGCAAGATAACAACAAGACAACGGCGTCGAATTGGCGTCACATAACGCTGAACGTAATTCTGTTGTGGAGATTTTTTGCTCTCAGTTGATTTAGTGTGGTCGGAATAGCCCCTGCTCTCCTCACACGGCGGTTTAGTTCATCCCAAAACCATGAGCACGTTTTATCATCAAAAATTCCCACGTGTTATTCCTTGGAACTGAGCCAGAACTTACCCCACCCAATTTTATTCAAAAAATACTTAACTATAAAATGATATGCATAAAGAAATGTCATAGAAAGATAAATTCTAAAACGAAGAAAACTGTGAACTTTGATTTTACGATATATTTAAATTTTCATTTCGTATTTTAAAAGTTAAAGTTATAAAAAAATTAAAAATTATGAAATATCATTTCATAAATGTCATCTATGTCTGTTGAAAATTTCAAAATGATCTGACTCTTATTTATGAAGATATGGATCCATTTTATGTGCACTCTTATAAGTGTTGTTAAGTGTACCATATCCCAAAATTTCAGAACAATCCGTTTCGTGGCCAGGTTACGGACAAAATTTGGGCTGAAAGAAAAATATGGAAGATGAAGAAGAAAATAAATTAACAAGATATGATTATAATCTACCGATAATAAAGTCTCCCAAATAAATCCAAGGGAACATCATGGTCAGTGTCATTAAATGGATCTTATCATAAGGAATGCATCACATGTGGTTTAGCGGTGGGGATCTAAATTATTTCCCAGATATCAACTTGAAGCATTTTATGAAGTGAACAGGGTGGGGCAATGTCAAGCACTCTCAGGGAGACTTGTAGCCTGCCAGTGTTATTAAGATAACAAACATGAATATATATGGTTTAGGGGTGGGGATCTGAATGGTTTTTGAGATATTCAGCCTTCTATGAACTGAAGGGGTTGGGGCATGTCCTGGCACACCAAGGGTTACTGAATACTTCTTATTATAAGGAACATGAATATATGTAGTTTAGGGGTTGGGATCTGAATGGTTTCTGAGATTTTTAGGACTTTTAGGATTGGTTGGCACTGGGCATGCCTCCAGGTCAGCTCTTGAGTCAGGCATTTCAAATTTCAAACTTTCTTGCAAAACTATTATCAACTTTTATCATATCAAACAAAAAATTCAGAAGTGGAGTAAGAATAATAATAACAAGATATGATTATAATATAACGATTATGAAGTCTCCAAAACCAGCCACCAATGCCCTTGGGACATCATAGCCAGTGTTATGTAATGTTATGGGTGCGGAGCTGAACTTTTTCCTAGATTCTATGCCTTTAATTATGTGAACCAGGATAAAATTCATAGGCAAGCCTGTGGGGACTTCCCTGTCAGTGTTATTCAATGCGTCTTGTCATCAGAATCATTTAAGAAATGAATTCGATTTTTGGAAGGTTCATGGAATCATGAATTCTTCGGGTCTCTTGCAAAGTAAGTGAAGCCCAAAGGAGTGCACGTTAACTTTGCAAGATACCCGAAGTAATCATGATTCCAGGAACCTTCAAAAAATTGAATTTATTGCTTTTATTTGCATTTTATATTATCAGTCAAGTATCAATTTTCAATGTTCACCTAACTTGCCTGGTTTTCCAGATATTTTGAATTTAATCAGACATAACGTAGGGTTTGGAACAGCCGAAACGCCAAATTTCGGCGCTTAACGTCATGGCGATAAACGTCATGTTAAACGTCACGCAAACGTCAGTAAACAAGCAACGTTATTGGATGGACTTGACGTTAGCCTGCTCAAATGGTGCGTATGTGGGTGTGGCTTAAATCGATTTGTTCATGAAGGTATGAACCACATCTCAAATGAAGAGGTTCATTTAAAGACTCGCAGTAGAAATGTAAATATTAATATATATGGTTTATGGGTGGGGATCTGAACGGGGTTTTTTTTCGAGATATAAATCTTTTTATGAAGTGAAAGGGGTGGGGCATGTCACTGGGGACATCCTGTTTAGTGTTATTGAGTGCTTCTTATCCTAAGGAATAACATTATATATGGTTTAGGGGTGGGGATCCGCAAGCTGTCCGAGATATAAAGCCTTTTATGAAGTGAAGGAGGTGGGGCATTTCTGAGCACGCCACTGGGGACTTCCCAGTCAGTGTTATTGAATGCTTATCATAAGAAAAATAAATATATGGCTTAGGGGTGGGAAACTGAATGGTTTCTGAGATATTTAGGGCTTTAAGAATGGGTAGGGCCTGGGCATGCTTCAGGGTCAGCCCCTGAGTCTAGGATTTCAAATTTCAAAATTTCTTGCAAAACTTTATATCAATATTTATCAACATCTATATATTTCTATATATAGAAATAAAATCAGAACAATCCCATCAGTGGTTAGTGAGGAGTATTATGGACAAAAGTTTGGCGCTTTTGGGCACGCCGTTGGGCTAGCCTAAGAGTCTTACATTTTGAATTTGAAACCCTGTTGCATAACTTCTCATCAATATCTACTATATCCCCCAAGTTCAGAACAATCCGTCAAATGGTTACTGAGGACTTGTCTGGACAAAATTTGGACAGAAAGAAAAAGAATTGGAAGAAGAATTATAATAATAACAAGATATGATTTTAATCTATCGATTATAAAGTCTACCAAACTTGCCCAAAATGCCCTGGGGACATTATCGTCAGTGTTATTGAATTTGTCTTATCATTAGTATGGTATAGGGTGGGGATCTGAAGGGTTTGCCAGATAAGAAGTCTTTAATGAAGTGAATGGGGTGGTGCATCCTCGGATGGACTTCCCTATTAGTGCTACTGAATGAATCTTGTCATAAGAAACATGAATATATATGGGTTATGGGAGGGGATCTGAACGTTTTCCAAGGAACAGAGCTATTTTATAAAATGATTTGGGTGAGGGGTAGTGGGGCATGCGTTGGCACACTGGGGAGGGGGAAATTCCACATCATGTTACTGAATGCATCTTATCATAAGACGGGTGGAAATATATGGCTTAGGGGTGGGGATCTGAATGGTTTGCGAGATATTAAGCCTTTTTATGGCGTTTTATTGGTGGCACATTGATATCCCAACATTGAACGCTGACTGAGTAGCAATGAAGTGGAAAAGAATATGTCACACCTGGGTTACTATCGAAGAGTCACATCAGGTTGATCACAAAACTCATGCTATAGAATGGGTAACCCAGATATGGTCTATTCTGTTATTCTACCAAGCAGAGTAACTGAATGGCTCACATTGCATTATCATTGATGAATAAAGTAATAGGTCACACCTTGGTTACCAAGCCATGAATGAAGAGCTACATAGTGGGTCACAAATGGTATTTATATATTACCAAATATTGTATATCTTACATGTCATTCAAATATGCGCTGTATCAAAAAAAAAGATATAATTATAATTGAAGTTTCACTATGGTTATTCTACTGGTTTGCTCCCTTTATATAAATTGAGAATCAAGTTCCAGGAATATAATTACCAACGGTTTTATATCTTACATGTCATTCAAATATGCGCTGTATCACTAAAGGGATATAATTATACTTGACGTTTCACTAAAGTCATTCTGCTGGTTTGCTCCCTTTTCATAGATTGAAGATGAGCTTCCAGGAATATTAAAGAAAACATTTGAAAAGTATGTACCAGGAGATAATTTACTGGCCAAGGCGTGGGACTATATGCAAGTTTGGGTGAGTAAAGCTTACATACTTTGTCTATTCTTCGGCTGTCCTTCTAACGAAACTAGGGTATGGTCAGGTAACTCCAGACATCCGACATACATTTGCAAACAGTAAAAATCCAGATGAGACGGCTCCTTTTGACTGATTTTCACTGTTTGCTTAGTAAATTTATTTATTTATTCCAATAATCAAAATACAACACAAACAAGATCGCTGTTGGACTTTTTCTGATATCCGAAGTTACCTGACTTTACCCTAATGGTCTAACGTTTGCTTGCAGCCTTGATCTACATTCATACTTTCAGTATGCAAGCAGTGAGCAGCGCAGACTTGCCTGAGCCTGCACTGCTTGCTGATGCGATCAGTACCAAATCTCAAGCATATGACAAACCATAAAAACAGTTTTACATGATATTTAATACATGGCGTTATACTGCTTTCCCAAATTGGTTTAGTCATAAAATAATCTTAGGCCTTACTTTGTCTGTTTGTTTTGATTCTTTACGTCCCAGCCAACAATTTCAGTCGTGTCGGAATGGGTTGTGCTAGTAAAAAGCAAGGGATATAACGTGTCTTTTTCAAGGACACGAAGCAGTGTCCTTCGGTGAGGCTTGAACCCGCAACCCATCGATCTTGATTGAGGAAGACCCGTCCCTGTTTAACTGAAAGATTGTTGATGAGACGTACAGAATCAAATCAAACAAACAAACAAACTACCACTGAGCCACTGTGCTAAGGCCTTGTTAGCTTCATTAGGAAGTAACAAAAAATGAAAATCCCCTGTGCAAGTAAAAGCTCTGAAAGGCAATATTCAGTGACCGAGATACAATGTACTGCATAATAAACCATACGAGTGGAATATTTTATTTTGTGAAAAGGTTACATGTAAAAAGCGTCTCAATCAAATCTTAAACCCTTAAAGCGCCAAGAAAAAATGCATCTAAAAATGTCGTCTGCTGAAGTCGTCTACTGCAAATAAGTGTCTTACATTACTGAAGAGTTAAGTATATAAGCAAACAGCGTGGACCCAGAACAGACTGCTCTTATGGGAGCAGTCTGATCTGGGTCCACACTGTTTGCCATAGAGGCTACTTAAACATTTCAGCAGACGACTTTTGTTGTGATTGGCGCATTATGGGTTAAATTGTTGTTTTGTTTTATAGCTGAAGTGCTGTGGCTCCAAAGGGTATCGAGATTATGCACCTGTCAACTTTACTGATCCGGTAAGTCAAAAGAGAGAAAAACAATATGATAGAAATTTATTACAAGGATTAATAATTGTTTTAAACTTTTTGTGTCCAAAGTAAAACTACCCGAGTTATTAGTCAGCATTTTCTGAATATAAAGGTGTAAGTCGTGCAAGCAGTGATCGCATAATATATTTTAATATAAATTAAGTTGGCATCAAATCGTTTATTTGTCAAACCATGATCATAAATAAGGTCCCCAATATTCCTTCCTTGTTTTACAAATATTTTGCTTAAAATTTTAGCTAGTGTATAAACCCTACTCATTTTGAGCATGCGCTGCACGTGCACGCTGAGTCCTTTTTCGACAAAAATTAAACCATCAAGTAGCCGTTGAATTATAGTTTCCAAAAATGTATTATTTGATTGCATTTTATCAACGCATTGTGGAGTTATGATGCCATGCTAAGAACTTTCCAAATGCCCCTCGTAGTAGACAATAGTATCAATTTTTGAACCATGTTTGCAAGGTAACAAGTGTTGTAAAATAAGGAAATTGTTCCTTGTTGGATACCTACTCACTTATGGGCATCTTTGGAAATGAAAATGTAGATCTGCAAGCAAATGTTTCACTTGTATCAGACCAATCGCATTTTCAGATTCCTTTTTTTCAAATTCTAAACCATTTGTAAATACATAATATCTTGAATAAAGGCCAAGCTGCATTGAATAGCAATATGTGGAACAAACTATTTGAGATAAACTACCAATCAACTGGTCGATGCATCAGAAACAAGCTGAATGCGAAAAAGTCATACTAGAGTCGCAAATTTATACCTGATACATTGCACTAGGTGAAGAGCAACCTCAATGTGTTTGTTGTAATGCACAGTCTACTATACGTCACTTCCTTTTGGAATGTGACGATTTCTTACAGATAAGAAATACAATATTATCAAATTAATAGCATAAACAGTTAAGATATATTCTAATGCACTTGAGTTTGTAACGCGACGTCTGATTTGATATCGTAAAAATTTTGTGACAGTTTTTCCTGCGATAAACTGTCGGAAATAGTTTGACATCATTAATAACATCACATTTCATTGGATTACGTGCAGCTTTTATGCGGCTTGCAACGCTCCAATTTGAGCTCAAACTGAAGAAGTGTATTAAAATGGGGACAGCCATATTCAATATTTTCATTTGGGGAGGTATATTGTCGGAAATACGGTCGGAAATTTAGTTTAATATGCCGCGCAAACGTGATTTCCGAACGCATATCCGATGAGTTACTCCCCAAATAAAATTTTGAATATGGTTATACCCATTCTAATGTACTTCTGCAGTTTCCTCTCAAATTGGAGTGTTAGAAGCCGCAACAAGCCACACGTCATCCAACAAAATAAGACGTAATTAATGACGTCAAACTATTTCTTACAGTATATCACAGAATATACTGTCGCAAAAGACAGTATATCGCATGATATGTCGCAAATTTATGACGTTTTCCAATCAGACGTCGCGTTACAAAATCAAGTGCATTAGAATACACAATGATCTCGAAAATAAATATTTGAACCGCGACACGAGATTTCCAACAATGTGGTATGTGCGACCGGCAAAGCCTCAGATCAGCCTGCGCATACGCACAGTCTGATCAGAGCGTTTGCTAGTCACTTGAATATTCTATCACTGTTAAGCTACTGGCTGAATACAATTTGGAATTTCTAAGCTTAAAAGGAGGCTACATATGCTCCTTTGAGTCTACACTTGTCAAAATACCACATTGATGGAAATCACGTGTCACTGCTCATTTCTGTTTTCCAGATACAAAAAGTACCCAAGACATGTTGTAAACTGAGTAACAGTGATCCGGAGAACCCACAGCCCACCAACTACCAAATGTGCCAAACTGAAGCAGTAATGCCAATCAGTAATCCTACAGTGACGTCAGCAAATTATGCATTTTTGAAAGCAGAGGTAAGTGGGTTGGGCTAACCAGATTTAAATAATGCCGAAATTCAATGCCTTAAACACCTAGGGGACCATAAAAAGTTGTTCGATATAGGGATAGTTTAAGCCACTGAGAGTAAATAATAGCATCATAGCAGGCGGTATAATGGCGATAACGTTTGTCTTGCATCGAATAAAGGTATGTTGTGTTTTAAATCATTAGAAAGGTGGCTCGAATGATAACATGCTGCATAACTTTTAAGATGAAATGAATGACAAATCAGTCTACACCATCATTAATATATGGATATCAGGAGCTATGGTAATACTGTCCTAGTGACATACTATGGAGTTCAATAAGCTGTCGTTGTGTCGTATGAAGTTGGAAGAACTTCTCCGCGTACCTGGATATAGTGTTGTAATATGTTTTGTATTCTGATCCTTCCGATCGTTGAGTTATCATTACTGATCGTTTGTACTAAGAGATTGGTTGGTTGGTTTGACTCTTAACGTCTGTCAACAGCTATGGCCATGTCGAGATGGTCAGTTCACCTCACCAAACTTTTTCCTCAGCAAGCTTGACTAGGCAGTTAACCAATACTTCGTTTACATATGTTCGCTTGTAACTGGCAACAACCCTTCTTGAATCAGGGGAAGGGAGGAGAATGGCCGTAGAAAATATTTCATGGTTAATCTCCATGAAAGTATGGGACTGGGCGGGGATGGAACTCGCGACTCCTGGATCTGCAGTCATACAGGAATCTGCAGTCAGACACATTACCGACTGCACTATGCGGCCTGGAATGACACATCAATAAGCTAGGGATCTTTCATGCGAACCAAATATCTATGTGTCTTGATCGGAATGTTCTAAGGTGGTGCCTCTTTTATGGATCCTTTTAGTTATTTGTGTTTGTCTATGTCATACAATATTGTCTGTACCTTACAGTCTTGTGGTCACCTGCTGGGAAAGATTTGACCTCTTGGCTCTCTCGTATAGGATGTTTTTGTGTTTTTGTCACTTTCCCATATGGTGTACTGGGTCAGGTATGATACTTGATTGTATCAGTTCCTGATCTTTGCCTCTTCCTTACCTTAAGAAGCTGGTGCTTGGTTGTATAAGAATTTTGTAATTTCCATTAATTCTTAATTAAGCAGAGTCTGCTGTTTTTTAAACTTGTTGGGCTTTCTTGTTATCAAATTAATTCACTTTCAAGATTAACTCGAGGAACAAATTCATTAAAGAAATAAATATAATTTTTGGAATGTTCATGGAATCATGAACACTTTGGGTCTCTTGCAAAGTGATTGAAGCCCTTCGGGCTTCAAGTTAACTTTGCAAGAGACCCGAAATTTTTCATGATTTAATGAACATACCAAAATTGAAGTTATTGCTCATATTTACAATTTATTATAAATATCTAAATATAAAAAAAATATTTTTAATTAAGGAAACAAAACAGCTTTGTATTTAATATGAAATCGTATTAACGGTTTAGTTGGAGAGTAAAATTGCCAGTGGAACAGCCAGCGTGAACACGGACAGCCAATGGAGCAAACAAGAGGCCTGTTTTGCAGGTGTGACTCGAGTGTTGCTCGCTGTCAACCACAACACCAGTGTCACATCTGGCGAATGAGCCCGATGTTCGAAGCGTATTGCACGGGCAAGTGAGCTTGGCAGCTGTCAATCATAGTTGTGTCACTCATGAGGTTATGAACGGTTGCAAAAAAAAAACTAAAGGTTCATTAAAGGATTGCTTCGAAAATGTAAATATAATATTTTGGTACTTTTGTAATTATTTGTCACTTTTTTTATTTCAGGGTTGCTACAGTAGCCTGGAAGATGCCATAAAGTCACATTTGGGTGTAATCATTGGTGTAGGTGTTGGTATTGCAATGGTTCAGGTTTGTATTTTAGGGTAAAGTCAGGTAACTTCGGACATCAAGTAAATTCGAACAGCAACCTAGTTCGATTCATGTAATAATTATTAGAATAAAAAAATAATCAACCAAGCAAGCAGTGGAAATCCAGATGAGAGGGCATC